>JARFJB010001868.1:647500-757500 GCA_036346205.1 Vesta saturnalis
ATCACACACAACTACAACAACACACACACCACACACACACACACACACACATACACACACTTCTTCACACACGACACACACTCACACACACACACACACACACACACACACACACACACACACACACACACACACACGCACACACACACCCACACACACACACACACACACACACAACACACACACACAAACAACGCACATGCACACACAGGCCCGCGTGCACGCACACACAAACGACTAACACGCTTGCATACACGCACCACCTTTGTTTTTCGCTGAACACAATACATATGAAAACCCAATTGTAATTTGCACGTCACATCACTTACAGTTCTCGTGTCATAAGTCTGTCAAGACTAATTGTGTTTTGAAATGGAAATTCTTAAAATGTGATTAATTTGGTAATGTCAGAGTCAAGATGCTGTGTAATGCAACTTTGCTTACGCCACGCAGTTGTGGCATACTGCTTTTTAAAACGCAACTATTCAAGAGCTGTAGACTATTTAATTTAGTTAATCAGAAGATAACACTTACGGTACAAGTCATACTTTTACGTTATTCTCTATAAGAAAATGAGAATTACAGACCAAAATAAATATAATTAATGATAAAAGAAAAATAATTTTTGAAAGTGTAAAACCGCTCAATGCACTAAAATTTTATTTTATATTTTTATTATAGCTCCATTTGCAAAATTGTACATTTAAAAATTATAATTACAATCTCTTTTGTAAAAAATGTTAACGTTCGTTAAGATAGATGCTCAGTTTTCTGAAAATTTAAATAAAAACACATTGTTTTTACTGTTCTTTACTTTCTAATTCATAATTTTTTATTGTGAGTTGTGATAACTATTAAGGATCGATTAGGTAGTTTAGTCACGTAGGAAAGCTGCTTATTTATTCTAAAAAACAAAATTAGATGATTATGATGTAAAAATTTTATGTGGATAAATTTGGTGATCTAATTTTCCAACCATCTGCATTACATTTTATGTGTACAAAAACATGTAAGATGCTGTTCTTTTACGTTTATTAATGTCAATAACCTAATTGATAAAAATATCTTCAAGAAAAAAATAAAATTTATTTTTAGCTACTTATTAAACGAATTATTAAAAAAGTTTAATTTTCATTTGTCACTAATACCTACTACAATTTTAGAAATGAAATAATTTGTCCTACTTTTAATAACGTAAGTATATTTTTATCCCACCTCTTAGTGGGAGTAATATAAACGTAAGAAGTAGAAATAACTTGAGTAGTATACTGTTAACACTCTTCACTTTTTTACTGATTTTTAAATTAAAAAAGTGAAAAATGGTTAAGCTACCAGCAATTGGTATTGACTTGGGTACTACATATTCTTGTGTTGGAGTTTTTCAACATGGAAAAGTCGAAATTATTGCTAACGACCAAGGAAATAGAACAACCCCTAGTTATGTTGCTTTTAATGATACGGAGAGACTCATCGGAGATGCAGCTAAAAATCAGGTAATCTACCTATATTTAATTTACTTTTTGACACTGACCTAAACACTAATTACGAAATTTCATTTACCATATTAAGACAATATCGAATGAAGAAGGGAAAGTTAAATAATGAATGACCAAATTTAGAAACAAATATATACATTTATGGTAATGTTACGATTCGACACAAAATTACACATTTATTTTTGTATTAACGTGGGCGGTGAATCATCACGTACATATATCAAGATTATGCGATTTATTTATTTTTTAACATAATCCGATATTTTACAGGTGGCGATGAACCCAAAAAATACAGTATTTGATGCGAAAAGATTAATAGGGAGAAAATTTGATGATCCCAAAATACAAGATGATATGAAACATTGGTCGTTTACTGTCGTGAATGATTGTGGAAAACCTAAAATACAAGTTGATTATAAGGGCGAAATTAAAAAATTTTCTCCGGAAGAGATTAGTTCAATGGTTTTGGTTAAAATGCGCGAAATAGCTGAATCGTTTCTTGGTGGTAACATCACCGACGCTGTTATTACGGTCCCTGCTTATTTTAATGACTCACAACGTCAAGCAACTAAAGATGCAGGTGCAATTGCGGGATTGAATGTTTTACGTATAATTAATGAGCCCACAGCAGCCGCTTTGGCTTACGGTTTAGATAAACATTTAAAAGGAGAGAAAAACGTTCTGATTTTTGATTTAGGAGGTGGTACTTTTGATGTTTCAATTCTTACGATTGACGAGGGGTCCCTTTTTGAAGTGAAGTCAACCGCTGGTGATACTCATTTGGGGGGAGAAGATTTTGACAATCGCCTAGTTAATCATTTTGTTGATGAATTTAAGCGTAAACATCATAAAGACTTGAAAGGAAATACAAGGGCTCTACGTAGACTGAGAACGGCATGTGAAAGAGCTAAACGTACTTTGTCTTCAAGTACGGAAGCTAGTTTAGAAATTGATGCTTTGCACGATGGTGTTGATTTTTATTCGAAAGTAACAAGAGCGCGTTTTGAAGAGCTATGCATGGATTTATTCCGCTCTACTTTGCAACCTGTTGAGCGTGCACTTACTGACGCGAAATTAGATAAAGGCGCAATTCATGACGTTGTGCTCGTTGGAGGTTCAACCAGAATACCAAAAATTCAGAAAATGTTGCAAGATTTCTTTTGTGGTAAATCGCTTAATTTGTCTATAAATCCAGATGAGGCTGTTGCGTACGGAGCTGCGGTTCAAGGAGCAATTTTAATTGGGGATACCAGTTCGCAGATTCAAGATGTGCTTTTAGTCGATGTTGCACCTTTATCTTTAGGTATTGAAACAGCTGGAGGAGTTATGACCAAGTTGGTTGAACGTAATTCCCGTATTCCATGTAAACAGCAGCAAACATTTACCACTTATTGTGATAACCAACCTGCTGTTACTATTCAAGTATTTGAAGGAGAACGTGCCATGACAAAAGATAATAATCTATTAGGTACTTTTAATTTATCTGGCATTCCACCAGCACCTCGTGGAGTACCCAAAATTGAAGTTACATTTGATCTTGACGCTAACGGTATTTTGAACGTATCAGCGAAGGACTCTAGTACTGGTAAATCGGAACGTATCACCATAACAAATGATAAGGGACGACTATCAAAAGAAGAAATAGACCGTATGCTATCAGAAGCGGAAAAGTATAAAGCGGAAGATGATAAACAGCGTGAAAGAATTACGGCAAGAAATCAACTTGAGAGTTACATTTTCAACGCAAAACAGGTAATTATTCGTTTCTCCACAATAGAGATTTGTAAATCTGTGGTTTTAGGCAGCTGAAGATGCTCCTTCAGATAAACTTAATGAGGATGATAAGAAGTTAGTAAGAGAAAAGTGTTCTGAAGTATTAAATTGGCTGGATGGAAATCAGTTGGCTGAAAAGGATGAATTTGATGATAAATTGAAACAGTTGCAAAAAGATTGTAGTCCAGTAATGACGAAACTACATCAAGGAGGACAAGCAGGTCAAGGTGGTAAAGCAGGTCCTACTGTTGAAGAAGTTGACTGAAAATGTTTATATCTATTTTGACATGTATTATATATATTTAATTTTTATTTTTTAATATTTATATGCTATTATTTTTTCTAGATAAATGCGCTCAATATGTAATATAATGGTTAGCATCTTTTGTCGTAGTTTTCAAAATTAAAACCTAGTCATTTCTTCCCATTCAAACTAAAAGAAAAGGTGGAAAATATTTTATTAATTCATTTTTGAAAAACATGATCACAACGTAATAATTGCATTTTTTGCAAACTCAGAATGTAAAACTATCACTTTACATATAAAATAAATTAAAACGCATCAAATAACTTCCTCTTACAATTAAGCTACTTCGAATTCTTTAAAATAAGTCAACATCTTCATAAGTGCTTTATACCTATGAGAAATTTTATTCTTAACCTCTTTGGGTAATTCTGCATATGTTTGGGTATACCCTTTCGGTTGAAAACATGGGTCCCATCCGAAAGTTCTAGGACCTCTGGGATGTACTATTTCACCTTCAGTATGCCCTTGAAATAATATAACATTATCATTAGAACCACCTGGATGATAAGCAAATGTACAAACTGCTTCCGCAGTTTTATCTTCGTATCCTTGCAACATTTTATGTAAACCTTCCGGTTCTAACTTTGCAAGAAACCATTTTATATAAGGACCTGGTAAACCTTTTAAAGCATTAAAACAAAGTGCAGTATCTTCAACAATCACTGGACCTCCGATCACTCTCGCAGCCTCTTTGCACTTTTTAACTGATATTTCATCAATATCACCCTGAAGTTCAGGTAAGTCAACGTTTTGGTTTATTAATTCACGAGGAAATGAAGAACCAAGTATGGAAACTACTTCTTCTAATTTTTTTACATTTCCGGTTACAAATGTAATTGGTTTTGTCATTTTTGTTAAAACAATAATGAATTGAGGTTATAATTGGCAATAATACATGAGCGCAACTTGTCTAAGGAGCGCCTAGAAAAAACAGTTCCACTTTTTTATAGCGACATCTATCAGTATCTCGAAAACATTTTGATGGGTACATAAATTATTTACATTTACTAAAATTCTGACATTTAGGTAACCAAAATTACTTACAAAAATTGTACTTTATCTGGACAAATCATGGTAATGTATTCACAGGGTAGAGCATTATTATTTAAAAATTAAAATATTCAGTTGGAAAGATTTTCTTATTTAAACTTTATTAAATTAAGATATTTACCTTTTGGGTAGGAAACCGTATATTTATTACTTTTTTACACATATAGACGTTTCGATAACAATTACAGTTATCTTCTTCAGTAAATGATGACTGTTTTTGAAAAATTATTTAAGACGTCAAATAAATATATGAAATCATGGAAGCCGCCTACGACAGTTAGAAATCGTGTATGAAAACGCCAACTACGAAATCTAATTTTGTTTTAGTAAAGATTAGATAGATTTTTAATAGATTAAATATTATTAAACCGCCTTGAATATGACAAATCAGAACACTCTAACGGCTAACAATGAAAAAGTCACAATCAAAAAACAAGTTTAACAAAATTTAACGAAAATATAATGTATCTAAAATTGTGAAAAACTATTTGAAACTAAAAATTCAACATACCAAAAAAATATATAGTTAAATTAAAAATCCAGCAAAAAAACAATTTTCCGTTAACTCTCCTATTGTGTTCGGGTCAATATGACCCAATCTCGTTCTTCTAATGTGCATAATCCGTTAATTTATTTAAAATTTCGTTGCAACGCATGATTTATTTCATTATTGAATAACGGTCCTAGATTTTATAAAGAATTAAAAAAATCAGTATCTTAAATATGACTCGACACCTTCTGTTACACTCTTACTGTGTTTATCATATGACCTGAGTTCGGTAATGTCAACGTTTTGGTATTAATTAAAGAAATGAGAACCAAGCATGATTATTCTTAATTTTTACATTTCGTTAAATTAATTGGTTTTGTCATTTTGTTAAAAAAATTAATTAGTATAATCGAATATTGCATGTAAATTGTTGGACGCTGCAAATTATTTTAGGCGACATCTACGATTGACTAGAAAGCATTTTGTGTTAGTTTTTTATAAATATAAATTCTGACATTTAGGTACACGATATACACGAAATTGTCTTTATATGGACATGTATGGAATATATTCACAGGTAGAGCATATTTTTAAATTCAAATTTAGTTGAAAAGACATTTTTTGAAATTTCTAAATTAGAATTTCTTTTGATTAAATTACCGTATTTTAAAATTTTAATCTAATAACGTTTGAATTAATTCAGTATTGACGTCAGTAATTATGTTTTAAAGAACATTTAGTTTCAATTTTCGGATTGCTAGCTGAGCTGATTCAAATGTATCACATGTTGAATCCAATTGGTACAGGTGACAAAATTAATAATTTAGATAGATTCTTAATAACGTATAACATTTTAATTAGTTAAATTGAAATATCATAATTACTTGTTGTCTAGGAAAGACAATAAAGACATGACTTTATAAATGTTCGAACAGATGAATGTCTATTTGACAGTAAACTAATTGAACAAATTTCTTGAACCTTGTTTATTAACCAAACATGTTTAAAACACTCAATTTTATTAATCTAACTGTATAAGCCATTACAAACTACATAACCAATTGCTCTAGACAACAAGTCTTTATAATATTTAATTTAACTAATAAAGATATTTGATTTACTTATGACAACAGGACCTATTGTATTTTAGCAACTTACAATTGTAATCAACATGTGATACATTTCATGGTTGCTAATACTCCGAAATTTGAACAAAATGGGGTGTTCCATTCAAAAAATGGCGGTGACGTCATTTCTGCAAGTAATTACTGTATATTAGATTATTATTTTAAAATACATAAATTAAAATCAAAATTCGACATTATTGGATATTTTTTAAAATGGTCTGTGGCTAAAATTAATTGTCCATAGCACGTGAGTGTTATAATATCGAATTGATGATGAAGTGGAAGCTACGTTTTCAGATGAAGCTGATACGGATAATCACGTAATTAAAAGATGGTAATATAGTATGGAATGAAAAGACACTAATCGGGAAGGTTATCAGCAGCAATATTATTTCGTTGATTCCGGGCCAACAGGTATGCTACGTCGCGAATAATTGATATATCCGCCAACTAGTATTTACACCAAAATTGTAAACCTAATTTTGAAAATGTCAGATTTAGAAGGCAAAAGACTTTGTGTCGACACGTTTCAAGAACTAACATTAGTTGAACTAGAAGTATATTTTGGCCTACTATTTCTAGCTGGAGTGCATAAATCTTATCGAGAGGCAACAGCCAGTCTGTGGGATGGAAATGTAGGTCGTCCAATATTCAGAGCAACGATGTCCCTACAACGGTTTCATGTAATTGCACGAATAATTCACTTTGACGATAAAAAACTCGACCACAACGACACCAAACTCATAAATTAGCGTCTATACGGGACTTGTCGGGTGAATGGGTTGGAATTCTACCTAAGCTCTATAATGTTCACCAAAATGTAACAGTAGATGAGCAACTGGTACGTTTTAGAGGCCGCTGTTCTTTTAGACAGCGAATAAACCTGCTAAGTAGGGAGTCAAGATTTGGACTTTATGCGATTCTATAACTGCTTATGCATATAACGTGCAAGTTTAACCTCGGGAAGAAAAAAGGTGAACATCCAGAGAGGGGTCAAGGTAAAAGAATTGTGCTAGATCTTACTTATGATCTAAAGGGTCACACCGTAACGTGTGATAATTTTTTTACCTCGTACGATATGCGGCAGATGCTATCTATATAAATAAAAATGAATCGCCAAATGTGTTGCTAAGCGCAAAACTCGAGAACGGCTGGACCAATTCTGCCAATTTTTTTTTCAAGTAATGGTTGAAGTCTGAGGAAGGTTTTTATGAAGAGAAAAATTGGTAAAATCTCCCGGAAAAACGTGATAACATAATTTTTCGTTTTAATTATTGTAACACGGCGCGCGCCCAAGCCCTCATACTTTCTCTCTCACACACCGACCATTTATCTCACCGCGAATGCGAGAGTGCATTTATTTGTTATTATTAAGCCACTGGTATCTGTGCATGGTGTTGGAATAATTAATTTTTTATTCTTCCATTCGCTAATATCGCTTATATGACTGTTTTAGCGTTAAGCAGAATAAGAGAATAACCAGTTATTTCAGTTCATTCTGTCTACATGAAACAAAAGTGACGAAATGGTGTATCCAGTTTCAGTAACCATGTACTACAACGAGTCGTAATGTCTAATGAACTGTGCATACACCAAATTGGTTAAATGTTCAGTTAATGCAGCAGTTTTTGTGTGAAGTACCAAAACAAAGAAATCAACCTAGACTCAAATCAAGTTAGAGAGCAATTTAACTTTAACTTTAGGTATTATTAACTTTAGGTTATTGATTAGTAATTTTTGTAGCAATCTTAATAGGTAATCTGTGTATATAAAATTTAAAGTCCGGACTGACCCAGTGACTGACTGATATATCAACGCACAGTCTAAACCGCTGGTCCTACAGACTTGACAGAGGGTGTGTTTTTTTGAAGTGTAGGTATCCACTAAGAAAGGGAATTTTCGAAATTCCATCCCTAAGGGGGTGAAATGACGGGTTGAGTTTTTTTTAACTTTTTTATTCCATGGGTCGATTGACTCGAATAATTATGAGACACGTGTATCACAAAATTTAAATATCCCCCTCCCCATTCTGAGATCGCAGCAGCGCGCGACGGGTACGTCTAGTTGAAAATAAAAATAACCATGCTTGGCACTATCCGCAAAAATAAGTCTCAATTGCCAGCCGCATTGGTCTGCGACAGGAAAGAAGTTCTTTCTTCAAAATTTTACTTTACCAAGCACACGTCGATAGTTTCCTATATTTCAAAACGGAATAAAAATGTTACGCTCACGAGCACCATACAACACGATAACGGAGTGTGTAACCAAGATCATAAAACGCCGTTTATGATTTTAGATTACAACAAAACTAAAGGTGCTGTAGATACGTTAGACAAGTTAATAATAACGTACACATGCAGACTAAAAGATGGCGAATGACAATCTTTTACAATATCATGACGTTTCAGCTTACAATGCTTACGTTCTGTAGTGCGAAGTAACTCCAACCTGGAATGCTGGAAAACTTACAAAACGGCGACTATTTCTTGAAGAACTGAGTAATTCCTTAATCACTCCATTATTGGAAGAAAGAAAACGTCTCCCTCGAAGTATGCCTGCAGCTGAAATGGTTATGAAGTCACGTTCTTCAACCAGCAATGCCGAAGTAAGGGAACAATCAACCACAACCAAGCGTAAAAGATGTAATTTTTGTCCCTCTTCAAATAATAATAGAACTAATATGGTATGTTATAATTGCTCAAAATACCTATGTAAAGCTCATGAATATTACTACTGTCAAGACTGTAACAAATATACCTAGCTACTACGTTTTTCAGATGTTCTTTACATAACATTTATAATAATATGTAATAAAAATAAAATAACGTAATAAAATGTAATAAATATTAACTACTACATCTTATTTCTTATTATTATTATTTACTGTTATATCAATTTAACGACAATAAAACGACAACCATTGGCTACCGGGTCATAATGATCCGAACACAATAAGTGAAACCAACATGTTAACACAATAGGAGGGTTCAAATTTAAAGATTGTAACCGTTACTATAAACTGACAATATAATGTTGTTTGTTCTTATCTTAATTTTAACTATATAGTTATGCTGAAATAATGCAATGCTGTGATAACTTAACATACTTTATTGGTGAAGCATTTACTTCGAGTTACAAAAAAACACAGCAAAAGACCTAGACATACCAACAAGTAAAATTAAAATTAACTCGTGTGTGTGTGTGCGCGCGCGTGTGTGTGTCTGTGTGTGTGTGTGTGTGTGTGTGTGTGTGTGCGTGTGTGTATGCGTGTGCGTGTGGGTGTGGGTGAGTGTGTGTGCGGGCGGGCGTGCGTGCGCGTGGGCGTGTTTGTATTTATGTGTGTGGGTGCCGGTGCGCGCGCGGGCGTGCGTGAGCGTCCGTGGCTTTGTGTGTGTGTGTGTGTGTGTGGTGGTGCGTGTGTGTGGTGTGTGTGCGTGTGTGTGTTGTTTGTGTGTGTGCGTGTGTGGCGCGTTCGTGTGTCCGTGTGCGTGTGTGTGTGTGTGGTGTGTGTGTGTGGTGGTGGTGCGTGCTTGCGTGCGTGCGTGCGTTTGTGTGTGTGTGTCTGTGTGTGTGTTGTGTGTCTGTGTGTGTCTGTGTGTGTGTGTCTGCGTGCGTGCGTGGTGTGTACGCGCGTGAGGTGCGTGCGTGCGTGTGTGTGGGTGGGTGCGTGCGTGCGTGGGTGCGTGAGTCCAAATTTCGTATTTAAGCTTGATTTTATTTTTCCTGGAGCTGCTTAGGTTTTGGGAGAAATACAGCCGAGGAGATATACAAATACTAACATATAGACATATTTTTTAAAGAAAATTTAACTTAACTTTTCTTATGAAGTATCTCAATATAAAGCAAACTAAATCAAAAAAATTATTATATAAGATTTTATTTCTTTTAATTTCCATTATGTAGGTTTGAGGTCGTATGTTGCTCCACGCTAGATATTTTGAAAATGAAAAAGGGTAAAAGCGGGGCAGAAAAATGTTGAGGTAAGAAACAAAAATTAATAGCGATACAGGCTCATAAAACCTCAAAGTTAACAAAAGATTTTAAATCAAAAGACTTGACTTCAGCAAGTGCTTCTTCTTCGGCTTTCGAAAGCTCATCTGCTTTCGCAAGAACATGTTCTACATTATCGAAAATATCTGAGTAAACAGAAGGTTGTTAAATTGGGATGATCCAAAACCCACCAATACTATTTCAATACAGGTAACTGCTCCTAGGGATGTATCTAAATCCAACAAAGGTGAAGTCACAATTGATTATTTTGTAACAAACCATTTTGAGTTGTATTAAAATATACCGTAATTTAGGTCTTTCGTTCATTCAGTTGTAAATATAAGAAAAAATTTTAATTATTTTTGCATTATAGCTATGAGGTAGGCAACTTAATTTGCATTTTGGTGTAACTTAAGTGCATATCTTTTTAAAGGTTTCTTTAAATTATTTTATTCTGCTCATATCGTTGCCTAAATTCTTTGCGCAAATATTTTCGCGCAACGCGTCATCATCTGACATCCTAAAGCGTTCATTTTTTTTCACTTGCTGATGAATGTTGTGTGTGCAGGAAGCTTTTTTGGGTTTCCCCCTAAATTTAGTGAAAGTGCCATTGATTTGATGGCACTTTTACTTATATTTTCTTTTATTTTTACTTTGATTTACCCTTTTATTACAATTTAGTACGCATTTAATTTTACTGTTGCGTACGCTTTCATTTTATGATTGCAATTTGCATTCGAAAATTCAAGAAAATGCAATAAACGGATTATTCCATTTCATGAAGACAAATTTATAAGAAATAAAATTCCAGTTTGGGTGTGGTTGACAACATAAAAGCATTGTTATTGCAATATATTGCGCAACATTGACACAAGGATTACGTCACCTTGGTTTGCATTTCTGCATTATTTTTTATAATACCAGGGGTTCTCAAGAAGATGTATTATATTTTGTAACAGGTATTTAATGTTTAATGATTTTTTAGTAATTTAACGCTATTTTTAAGATATATTTTATTTAACCCTATCATTTCAACTGTTAATAAACATAGTATGTATATTTTTTTATTTTTTACATTTCGATAACATTTTATTATTATAAACCTCGGTTTAGTTATTCCGAGCATTATTAAAAAATAACTTGGCGTCCGAGATCATTTTATTTGTGTTACATTGCAATTTTTTTATATTGATGTTCAGTGGAAGTAAGCTAGAAGATTTTGTGGTAATCAAGCAAATCAAAAGAATGAACCACCCTACGTTAATCTTCCGATTGAGTTAAAGACATTATTTTTGGTGAATGGTTTTTATCTCCAGTTAGTTTAACGATTTATTTTGGAGAACATTTTTACACTCATTTATTTTACGCTTATGACATTTATTTATTATTAAATTTATTATACCATTTACAACACCTTCATTATAATTTTACAAGACTGAAAGAAATTTTTTAATTTTTACCTGATTTAACCCACAACTCTTCAAAATCCAAATAAAATTTTTTAAAAATATAATGGACTTAATCTCTCTTGGTTAACTCTCAACAACCTTAGCGATAAATTTTATTGTTCAATTTGAATAACTTTCTCTCCAGCTTCAGAAGCTAATTCATTTGTCGAGGGCAAGGGAGATTACAAACATGTAGGTATATTAGAGAACTCGTGAACATGAAAATAGTAACATTCATCGAGTGTTATTTTATGCATTGTAAATCTAAAGACATTAAATCTCTTCTTTTTTCTTGTCAACTGAGTGTTAGAAAGGAGCAAGTGAAAAAAAGGCGCCTTATTTCAGAGTCATTATTGTTGTAAAACTTATCAGTACACATGGTCTAAGTTTCTGTGGTTCGAATCTCGAAGCGGCTTACACTTTAGATGATCCTAGTTTCGATCATGAAAATTTTCTAGAATTATTTTATTAGGTAAATATGATACAGTTCTAAAGGAACATTTAATATTATCGAAGTTAGTAAGGTAAGTAAATCTGAAGAACGCCGTGGTAGTTTTCTAACGTTTCTTTCTAAAAATATAGTTCGTTTTGTAATTGAAGCTATTGCAGTTCTTATTAAAATGGAAATTTGTGCTCAGGTGAATGAATCCGGTATGTTTTCTATTCAACGCTATACTACTCAAGACATTTCTTCCAGAGATCGGTGTATTATTATTGTAACAAGAGAAAGACTATATCTGATTTTAATTGCCATGAAACTACCGGTGAGACTTTCTGTGAACTTTTAAAGAATGTTTTGACATTAAATTATTCAGATATATCTAAATGTATTGGAAACTCCACCGATGGTGTTTCTAGTATGAGCGGCGAGTACAACAAAATTGAATCTTCACAAGTTCACGCTTGGAGTTACAGTAATGTGTTAAATCTTGTGATTTATGATGCAACTAATAACCCAATTACCACAGTTTCATTTTTATTAATTCAGTTGGTGCTTTTTCAAAGAGTTGCATAAAAGAATAAAAATTTGGACGAATCTAGAAAGAAGACCGCAGTTAATTGAAAAAACTGGGTGATGAGCAAAAGATGTTGCTTTGAAAGGAATTTTTGGATCTTTTGGCAATCCCAAAGACCCAGTGTAGGTTATAACTGCTCTACAATTTGTTGAATCAAATATAATGAAGAAATATTAAAGTCTGTATTCAAATATGAAAATGTCCTCTTGGCACATGTTTATATGAGAATTTTTGATCTAACAACGTGGCTATTTAACTATCTACAAACATTGTGGTTAAATTTGCTACCAACTAGTAGAAGAGACGATTGAACACTTGTTAAAAGTTCAAAGAGGTGTAGAAACAATTAAAAATACCACAGATAATTTTATTGTCATTGTCCACCATCAACATGAAATAAGTAACTACAAATCCAGCTTAAACATCGTCCCTGCTGATCACTCTGCATCGTGCTTTGATTGTTGCTTTTGGTTTCGGGAAAAGGATTACCAGTGGTAGTACGATACACTGATTATCGTGGGCGTGGCTTACTGTACAGTGTTGCCACTCCATAAAATCGCTAATAGTTGTCCCCCGCCAGCATTAATAGAGTAGTCAGAATATACTGATACTTACGATAAATTCAGAAAATTATATCGTACCTAATTCGAACTTTTTAGCTGAACAAAGTTTTCAAGAATTAAATTATTTCTATTTCCTTAAGTGTCCTATATTAGAACCTAAATTATACAATGTGTCCATATTTCCATGCTCATCATTGGTATACCGGTTATTAGAAAACATAATTCCTTATGCAACCGTTTTTGAACTTTCCCATTGTTCATACTAATTCGTGGCTGTTAACAGAAACCTCCGGTTTTCATTTGTTCTCAAGTTTTCAGCGCTATTTTTTGTTTTTCTAATAGCGGTCATTTTTAGTTTTTGGTGAGTTAGATAGCTGCCGAGAAGAGCTTTTTAATGAGGTACAACATGTCTTCATTCCTACGAGAGATATTAACAAAAAATAAATTAAACCCCAACATGAAATTAAAAGCTCAAATTCACGTAAAAAAACTGTTCGATATGGCCACCATTCTGCTCCACACACCTTTGGCACCTTATTCTAACATAGTTATAAACTACGTAATGTATTCCCGTTTAATGATCCTAGCACATCAAGCATTCCTTGTTCCAAAATTTCCCGAATCTCTGGTGGTTCGAAATTTAATACTTAGTTTTTAGTGGGACTCCACAGATAAAAGTCAAGGGGTGTAAGATCGGGCGAGCTCGCAGGCCATTGTACTGGTCCATTACTTAAAATAATTCCTTTTTTAAAGTTGTCTCCTAAAAAATGTTGCGCGTCACGAGCATTATGAGTTGGGCATCCGTCCTGCTGGTAACAGATGTTTTGCATGTTTTCAGGGTTAATAATATGTCTCAGGGCGCGCATTATCTAGTTCGTTAGTAGCTGTTAGTATATGTTTCCAGTTAAGTTATCATCAAAGATAAAAGGCCCTTCTCAAATGAAAAACAAAAAAAAGTCAATCAAACCTCACCAGGTATTAAAACCAAAACGAACGTGAAATCTTTGATTTACTAAGTATAGATTTTCAGTAGACCAATGATAACAGTTATGCCTTTTGAACACTCCACAATTGGTAAACTATGTTTCATCAGTCCATAGTATTTTCTTAGGAAAATCAGCACCACCTTCACGTTTTCTTTGCAGATACCACCTGCTGAATTGTAATCTCCAGTTTGTATGGGTGTTATTTGCTTCCTTCAATATTTTACGAACACTGAATTTTGGATTACCAGTTTCTTGAGCGACTCGACGAACTTGTGTACTTGGATTGTTCTCGCCATTTTGCAAAATAATATTTTCACGCATATCAGCATTGTTTACCTGGTACTTGGGCCCCTTTTCTTCAAAGCTTCCACAGTTCACTAAATTTCTGAGTATTATATTAAAAATTGCATGGTGTGGTTGTGATCTCTCCGGAAAACTCCGAGCGTAACTCATGCGAGCATTTTCAAAATTTCGATTTGCTTTGTAATGAACTTCCGAAATATCAACCTTTTCTTCATATGGAAAATTATGTGCCATTATCAGTACTTATTAATATCGTCGCTTAACGATGACTAGTGTCAGCACGCCCAAGAATACACATTTAAAGTTGTTTTGCAAAATAAATCAAAAACTTTAACAAATCTTATTCAAAGCTCATATAACTAATATGAACACATAAATATAGAAGTCTTACAAACTTAAGGAGATATTTGCAACTTAACAAATAACTGTAAATGGGTACTCCTAGGCGCGACGGTGGTAAAGAGTACACAGACTTCTATGTTTCCAACTCTAAAACATTCACCTTGAAACTAAGTAGTCATCTGTTTTGAAGTAATCGCTTGGCCTAGATTTTATATCATCCACTTGTCACATTGGTTTAAAAAAGCACTTTTTATCGGAGCAAAAAGTCCTTTGTCCAGCGGTTGTAACTCAAGGCTGACGTGTGGTGGCGAGGAGATCATAACAATGGACTACAACGCTGGACAGCTTGCAATGTGCAATGTGATACGTGGTTATCCAAAATCAGAAAAACATGATCGTCTGCCGAAGGATAGACATGAGTTTGAAAATGTTTTAGCAGTCAATGAATAGATCCGAATTCATGTACCCCGAATTAGGGGACAGATTTAAGGTCCAGCAGGCACACCATAAAACAGCCCTGACTGCATACGCTTCTTTGGAACAATCAGGGCCGGTGGAACCCGATTTCCAGCTGCGCTCATGCAACATACCACAGTAACTAGCTGCCTTTTTTCACCTGATACTACTTTAGAAACAGATTTTTTCCTTTTGCTGTCATAACTTTCGGTAATTTACTGGGACGGTAGAAAAACCGGTTTGATCCAATATTATATATATATATATATATATATATATATATATATATATATATATATATATATATATATATATATATATATATATATATACACACCGTGTCCAAGATAAGGATGCTCACTATGGGGATCTCGAAACGGTAAGAGATGGAAGGTCGGTTAAATAGAACAAAAGTTACGCATTTGAGAGGATGTATTTATGGTCTTTGTAGAACTCGAATATCTCTTTTAGTTTTTGAGATATTTGAAAAAAATTGAATTTTCTGATTTTCGTTTTTAATTTTTTCTGACCTTGTTTGAGGAGCTATCAATAAAAGAAGAGCATATTTTCATTGTCACTTTTCTAGCTCTACTTAATGCTGTTACTCAATTTTTGATACAACGTTTCGTTTGTTAGCAACCATCATCAACTTTATTTTTTTAAAGACACGAAAATTTATTTTTGCTATATTTAAATTCTCTCCGTGATTCTGAATTCAATGATATATCACACTTTATATTTTTGATACGTTACGGATGAGAAATTTCATATTCAATGTAAAACATCGAAAACGTACAGTTAAAACTAATACTAGAAACATTAGAAAACTGTAAAATTATTATAAAATAATGTTTTCTCATATTCTAATGCCTGTTGCGAATAAAATAATTCACAAGTATGTATTTAGTGAAAATACTATTAATTAAACAGTTAAAATACCTCTTTCGTCGTACTGATGCATTTGATAAAAATAAGTTGGGTTTGCATTTTGTTTACCTACCTGTCATAATTGATTGTTGTCCGTATTACGTTTGTTTGGTGGTCTTTGAGTTAATTATAAATCATTATTGGGCATGAGTAAATCCACGTCTGTACAAAACGGCCAAACACTAACACCGTTTCGGATTTAATATGTGGGCTGCTATATTCGGTACTCGAATTATAGGTCCTTTCATTTACCACGAGTTCTTAAATTCTGAACGTTACCAAATTTTACTCCAAAATGAATTAGAGATAGCTTTGAATGATTTGCCTTTCCAAGAAGTTGAAGGTTGTTGGTTTATGCAGAACGGTGCACCAGCACATAATTCCAGAGTTGTCAGTTAGATTTCCAGAAAGATGTATTGGCACTCATGCAAATGTACTGTGGCCAGCCCGTTCTCCAGATATAACACCTTTGGATTTTTTCTTTGGAGATACATTAAAAATTACATTTATGGAAACGATATTGAAAACGAAGAAATTTTACAAAGATTAGTTCTCGAAGTGTTTGCTAGTATTACTCCTCAAATGCTGAAGAATGTTTTAGATGCTACAGTTAGAAGATGCTATTTATGTTTAGAGAATAAGGAGAATCTTTTTGAACATCTTTTGTGAGTTTATTAACCTTTAAAATAAATGTTTTTTATATGTCTATCATTTAAAATTACAAAACATAATTTTATAATAATTTTACGGTTTTGTAATGTTTCTAGTATTAGTTTTAACTGTACGTTTTCGATGTTTTACATTGAATATGAATTTTCTCATCCAAAACATATCAAAAATATAAAGTGTGATATATCGTTGAATTCAGAATCAAGGAAAGAATTTAAACATGGCAGAAATAATTTTTTCGTGTATTTAAAAAAATAAAGTTGATGATGGTTGCTAACAAACGAAACGTTGTATCAAAAATTGAATAACCGCATTAAGTAGAGCTAGAAAAGTGGCAATAAAATGTGCTCTTCTTTCTTGATAGCTCTTCAATAAGGTCAAAAAAATAAAACGAAAATCAGAAAATTCAATCTTTTTCAAATATCTTAAAACTAAAAGAGATATTCGAGTTCTACAAAGACCATAAATACATCCTCTCAAATGCGTAACTTTTGTTCCATTTAACCGACCTTCAATCTCTTACCGTTTCCGAGATCCCCATAGTGAGCATCCATATCTTGGACACGGTGTATATATAAACATGTAAAATTATTTCTGGGAATGAATGGTTCAGTTAATCAAATGCAAAATCTTTGTTTTACGTTTCGCTGTTTGGATTTACAGCATTATCAAAAATTTATTGTCATCTGAATTATATATATATATATATATATATATATATATATATATATATATATATATATATATATATATATATTGTGTGTGTGTGTGTGTGTGTGTGTGTGTGTGTGTGTGTGTGTGTGTGTGTGTGTGGCTGCATAGCTTGATTTTTCCATAAATAATCTCTGGAATTGGACTTTATTACATCCAATAACTCGCGTTAAACTGCATTTCTCGGGTGATCTTAGCAATAGGCCTAGTGCCTACCTGACATTCTTATCGATATTAAATCTATGCGGAATATGGTTCATTTCAGCATATTGAAATACCGTTGTCGTTACTTCTTTCATTTGTAATCTGTAACAACTTGAGTTCAAGTTTTAATTTGATCGGCTTGTTTTTTTTTGAGCTGCGGGAGAAATAAGCAGGGACCTACCCAATGATTGCGGAACGGTATCCTACAATTAAATAATACTATTGACTTTTCCATTAGCCATATATACTTTTTTACGTACTTTTTCAGTTGTTTCCTTAATGTACATTTATTGACTTTTAGTGAGGCAGCTACTGAACGCTTGCTTTCTCAATTTGCGTTTCTCTCCTTCGCTTGATTTAACATATCTAGATCAAATTGTAAGCTACGATATTTCCCCGTACTAATTAATGAAACCTAAAATAATTGGATACATTCAGTTAAATGAAGTGCGGAGTCTAAAAGTACGCACGGTGGGAAAAAGTCCGCATGCGTACTCTTTGGGTGCGCACTCTTAAGGTGTGGGAAAAGATTTTCAGCTTGTCTACAAATTCTGACATAGACAACCCTACAACGCGATTTGTGTACAGCATTGCGTAGCTCACTAAATACCCTTTCCGATAAATATTCCTTTGATTCCAATCAACTAATCGTGTAGCAATAGCCAACGTTTATTCTTATTCAATGTAGTCGTGATTTAAAAAACACCGTAGTTAAAAGATCGCCGGTATAACCAACACAACAATGAGTACACACAAAACTCAGTCTGCGGCCATATTAGCAATGTGCTACAGTGTTGCCAAATGAACAATATCCCAAGTGCGTACTCTTAGGGGATGCGTACTCTTAGGCGCACCTACTCTGCTCATTAGTGACTAGTACACAAAGTTTGACTCACTTACCAATTCCACTTTTACATGTGAATATTGACAGAGATTATCATTTATGTCACGCTGATGTTTTTTGTCATAGCCGACTATAGTCAAGTATATTTTTTGTTAATATCTCTCGTAGAAATGAAGATTTTTCAGATCTGCTAGGTCACCCGACTTTACACCCCTTGACTTTTATCTGTGGAGTGCGATTAAAAACTAGATATTCAATTTCGAACCACCAGAGATTAGGCAAATTTTAGAACAAGGAGTGGTTTGCTCGATGTGATAGGATCATTAAATGGGAACACATTACGTAGAGTTTGTAACTGTGCGAGATTAAGGTGCCAAAGGCATGTGGAGTAAAATGGTGGCCATATTGAACAGTTTGTTTAAGTGAATTTGAACTTTTAATTTCGTGTTGGAGTTTAATTTATTTTTTGTTGATATGTCGCGTAGAAGTCAAAATTTTTTAGACATGTATCTCATTGGAAAGCTTTTCTCGAGGGCCACCTAACTAATCAACATCTAAAAATGGTCGCCTTTAAAGAACCAAAATGTATCGGTGATAACTTGACGACAAATAAAAATCGGGGGTTTCTGTTAACAGCTACGAATTTGTCGTAAAAAAGTGTCTCAACAATGTGAAAGTTCTAAAGCAGTTGCATAGGGCGTTATTGAGTTATCGAAGAAAATTGAAATCGGCAAATTATAGTTTTTTTTTAAATATCTCAACATGGAAGAATGTCAAGATGAATTTGAAATGAGAATTTCTGCGAGCATTGAATTGCGCAAAACATTCCCCATTTGACCGTTGCTTTATCTCTTCTATTAACTGATACATCAATGAAGAGCATTGAAATGTGGGCACATTGTACATATAAACTTATTTTCGATAGTAATTTTTTTGCCAAATAGTTGGTAATGAATTAGTTAGTAAGCATAGTTGATTGCGGCTGCATTTTAATAGAAAATACTACTTTTATAAATGAAACATATTTTAGTACAATGATTAACTAAATTTTCCACTCTTTGTAATACTTTTAGCAAATAATTATACCCAAAAACTGTAAAAATTAAATATAAACATCGAACTTTGAACATCTTTGTGGTGCTTAATGAGGTAACAAAAGCTTTGTTTACACAAATAAGTTGTTGCCCACTACTAATATTATGTTTAGTCATCTATTTATGTTAAATTTAGGTTAATTCGGTTTGTCAGTTTATCATCATTTTCCAGCATAAAACATAAATTCTCTTGGAATTAAATTTTTGTTACAAAACCTACAAAATGAAGGTTACGGTTGCTACAATAACAGACTATATGTTTGTATTGGATGTGTCTGAAGATTTAGAGCTAGAAAATTTTAAAGCATTTTGTGAAGTAGAATCTGGCTTTCCTGCACATGAAATTTTAATTAGTTATAATGGTAGACCATTGTTAGATGATAAAAAATCGTTAAAAAATCACGGGATTTCGGATGGTGATATGGTTACAATGCAGCATATGTTTAATTCTGATTCACAATCTAGCGTAGAACAATGTAAGTTTTTTCCAAGGGTTCAGATTACTATAGTATATAAATTTTAATTTCTAGTTCCATCTTTAGACTTTAGCGGTATTCAAGTTCCCAATGCCCAAAGAAGAGGTATAGTTAGTCATACAGCGGGTTCAAGTCAACGATCTGTAGAAGATGATCCTGTTTTAATTAGGGACATGTTTTTAGCGAACCCTGATCAACTCGCACTATTAAAACAAAACAATCCAAGATTGGCAGATGCCTTACTTTCTGGTAATATTGGTAGGTACTTTTAAGATGTTTTAATGTAAATGAGATTCAGGTTTTTAATTATAGACACATTTGCTAATGTTCTAAGAGAACAGGTGCATGCTAGGCAAGAGAGGGACCAACAAAGATTACGAATGATGAATGCACATCCTTTTGATACAGAAGCCCAACGGCTAATTGCCGAAGAAATTAGGCAGAAAAATATAGAAGCAAATATGGAAGCTGCAATGGAGTACAATCCTGAGACTTTTGGAACAGTGACCATGCTTTACATTAATTGTAGAGTTAATGGAGTGCATGTAAAAGCATTCATAGATTCTGGTGCACAAACAACAATAATGTCAAGTGTTTGTGCCGAAAAATGTAATATTATGAGATTAGTTGATACAAGATGGGCAGGAATTGCTAAAGGTGTAGGTGTACAAAGAATTATCGGTAGAATTCATATGGTTCAAATACAAATAGCGAGTGATTATTTGACCACCAGTTTTTCTGTATTGGAAGAGCAACCCATGGATATGTTGTTAGGTTTAGATATGTTAAAAAGACATCAGGTTTGTACTTTAATTTTTGTATGTTCTAATCGACTGTAGTTATTTTAGTGCTGTATTGATCTTAAAAAGAATGTATTAAGAATAGGTACCACAGGGTCAGAAACACCATTTTTATCAGAACGTGAGTTACCAGACTGCGCAAGATTAAGTGGTGCATCAGATGATGACGTAACATCATCACATAAAGTAGTAGATGATCAGGGGGCATCTAAAAGTAGAGACAGTAAGTTAACACTACATCATAAATGAAATCTACATGATTTATGTCCATACGTTATTCTTATTTTAGGAGATTCTCATCATAAATCTGAAAGATCTGTTCATTCATCCTCTACCCCTTCCCAACAAAGAACCTATTCCCACTCAAGACAGGGATCTTCCTTAAATGATAATTCTAAGCACCGTCGGAAATATTATTAATGTTTAATACACTTTTGAAGGAAATTCTGTGAAAGATGTCTCAAATTAACGTCATTTTCTTTATGTATTTATTAATTAAATTTTTATCTTTTTTAAAATTTAACAGTTAATTTAAAAATTTGGTTGACGCTGATGCTAGTGCCTCAATTGTATAATGTGAACCGACCAATGAGTCATTTTCGCATTATACCACCAATAAGTAAGAAACTAGTGTGCTAAGTAAAATATCAGTGAAGTTAGGTTATTGTTGTTTTTGATGGACAATTTCTCCAGCACCACCTAAATTTCATAGTTTTATACAATTAATAATACTACTGTATTCAAAAAGACGGACCACTTTTCAATTTAAATTACGCGGGTAGAACAAACTCGTATATATTTTTTTGCTCGGTTGGTAGCTCTGTGGCAGACGTGGCAAATTTCACATGAATGTGATTTAGTGTTTGAACTGCGCTTGTACGACGCAAAAACTGATTTGTGCGATTTTTACTGTGTGTGATTTTGCTGAGCAAAGAGGTTGCATTAAATTTTGTTTACGAAATAGAATTTCTGCTGCGGAAATGTTTAGAATGTTGGAGAAAAACTTTAAAATGTTGCAGAAGGCCTTCATTGAACAGAATTTGTCAGAAAGAAATATTTACGAGTGTCATAAATAGTTCAAAGAAGGCTGAAAGTGAGTTGAAGACGAAGAGTGCCCCAGACGCCTGCCTCTACCAATGAAAGTCACGTTCAACAAATTCGAGATTTGGTGTTCAAAAACCGTCGATTAACAATTAGGGACCTTGCTGATA
This sequence comes from Vesta saturnalis, assembly GCA_036346205.1. Classification (NCBI taxonomy): domain Eukaryota; kingdom Metazoa; phylum Arthropoda; class Insecta; order Coleoptera; family Lampyridae; genus Vesta; species Vesta saturnalis. The sequence continues at coordinate 669,784 of JARFJB010001868.1, forward strand.
ATGTTGACATTTTAAACGGACCAGTTAACTCTATTTTAAAAGATTTTGGGCCTCAAGCACATCAAATCTCGATTAGTACCAATAACACTAAATTTTTTTCGAAAAATACCGTCGGGTTAAAATCTGTGGAGATCATTTCTGGCTACCAGCACATTGTACAACGCACTATTACAGGAGATGAGACTTGAATCTATGTTTATGATCCGGAAACAACCGACCAATCAAGTGAATATTGTGGCAAAGGTGAAACAAGACCGACAAGATCGCGCCAAAGTCACTCAAAAATCAAAGTTATGCTGGTAGTATGCTTCGATTATCGTGGTGTTGTGTATTATGAATTTCTTTCGGCGGGTCAAACTGTCAAGTAATATTATTTGACTGTTATGCGTTGTTTGCGTGAAGCAATTCCCAAAAAAAGACCGGATTTCTGGGCAGACAACTCTTGGTCTTTGCACCATGATAATGCGCTATCTCACAGTAGCTTGATTCCTCGATAGTTTTTCGTCAAAAATCCAAGTAATATCGCTCCACAACCACCGTATTCGCCTGATTTGTGTGATTTCGGCTCTTTGCTAAGCTGAAAAGGCCTCTGCGGTGTCACTGTTTTGGCTCGATTGATGTTATTCAACGTGAATTGCAGCGTTCTCTGAAGCCTATACCATGGCGTGTTTCGAGGATTAAAAAAAAGTTAACCTAAATGTATGGTGTCCGGGATGGGATACTTTGAAGGCAATGAAAAAATTAAAACTGGTCTTACGCTTTCGACACAGTGTTATATTCCATTCCAATTTGTTTTTGATTAGGGTCGCTTTCAAATGTAGGAAGAGTATGGTAGAGCTTATGTCATTCTGCCTGGCGAAAGGTCTAAGTGGGTCGTCTTAAAGCATTCAGGCTAAGCGTAATCCGCTTACAATCTCGTTTTACAGAAGTACAGAGGCGTAGGTACTTCTTTTCACTATCCCAATTTATACATTAATTACCGTGAATAACGCTTTTTATAGCTGCAAGCTGCAATTCTGTACGAAATGAAATAGATGTAGGTATTTTAATTATTTATTAATGATAATAGTAGGTATTTAATATTTGATTATGAAGTAAGTAAATATGTTCTATGCCCAACTATTGGTATTTAATGCACTATTAACAACGACACTAACATACTGTTGACATTTCTGTCAGTGATCTTCGACTGGCTATAGTGTAACTGTGAATATTTTAAAGTATAACTGTGAAAATGTCAACATTAGGTGGTAGAAAGGCAGGCAAGCACGCGAAGTATAATGTACAATAATTTAAATTATGTCAAAACACTTTCCAAATGAACCGAAATAAGAAATTAAGCACATGTTCGTGATTGTTCTGAAGTATCAGTAATAACGATTGAACGGATTATGAAAGAAGCAAAGGTAACGTCTTCAGAAAATGGAAATCCAGTTGTCAGTTCAACAAAAGGACGGGAGTAAAATAGGCGTGATTTCAAGAATAGTATGAAATAAACAACATACGGAATGTTCTCTACAATTTTCATAATACCATAAGCTGCCGACCTACAATTGATAATCTCCAAAAAAAAAAATTGAAAATTAACTACAGTGGACATGTAAGAGGTCTACGTTGTACTGACTACTGAAGGAGCACTACGGGTAAATTATTTACAAAAGTTTGTAAGCTGCTTTCCCTTACTGTACTTAAATTTTACTTTAATTTGCCTCGGTCTATCTCGACCGGTTTTTAATTATATAAAAAGAGGGTTTGTTCGTTAGTACTGGGGTTGATCACTATTACCAGGTTCGTCCACACTGAGCAATATACTTGTAAGGGTTTTATACGTATATTATTCTTATTATTTATAATTCTAGATATTCACACTTAAAACTAACTTACAAATAAAACAAAATAAATAAACTGAACGGTATTTTAAACAAACAAAATAAATAAATCGATTCTATTGGATTAGGACCTGGGGGATTCGTCTGCGCCTTTTGTACATGAATTGGTCGATGGTGATCCTCAGGCCGTATATCTCCTTACGATTAGCGAGGTGTTTAGATATTGAAAGGTGCTAATCTTTAATTATGTAAATAATTTATTAAAAATAAATTACTATTTTTAAAGCCGGACCTATCGGGTAGCTCTCAGGGGGCAACATTATTTAATTATTATAACAGTGATGGCAGGTGTGCGTCGATATGATAACAAGGGTAACGCTCTTTATACCTGTTTGGACGCCAACTAAAAAAATTTACACTTTTAAAGGGATTCTTTTATACAGAATACGCTTTTATAAAGTGCAACGTTTACGGTCTAATATTAACAAACGTAGAATTAAAAGAAACTAACTAATTTGTACAGGATTTTCTTAACTAACTATACAGGATAATCTTAACTACGTTGCATTAATATATTTCTAATTACTCTTGGTAATTAGCGGAAGTTTTAGTAAAACAGATTTGGTGTTGTTTACGAGTGACTAAATTCGTTGGAATTGAAAATGAATACTTTCGTATTCTGGGTGCCGCGTGCCGGGTGCGGGTGCGCTTCTGGGTTCGACAACGTCAAAAGTAGCTATCTGGTGTGGCTCTAGGTCGGGGCCGGTTTTAATGACAATAGTATTTAACTTCGGTTATTTAAATTTCGCGTAATAACTTTCGGAGGCTGAAGTTTTTAAGTTGTTATAAAGTTTCTACTGGGTACTTACTTAGCTCGTATTCTAAAAGAAGAATTGATGTTTTTAAACTGAGGGAACGGTTTTAGGTACGGGAGACTTGCAGAAGGCATTTCTTCTTCAAGTCTGGATTATCGCGTTCAGAAGTTATTCTTTAGTCCTGGGACGGCGTAAGACCTTATTCTTTGAGACCTTTCTGTAATTAGCGCTGTTAAATAAACACGGATAAACGTGAAGTCGTCACTTCAGAGGAATGAGAGCGTCTGTAGCGCGTCTTGCGGTTTTGTTTAGAATCCGCAGAGGGCGTGGACGGCTTTTGGTCGGACTTCTAATACCGTAATTGGTGGATAGATTGGCGTAGACTCTGACGTAACAAAACGCTTAACGTTTTTGAAATTCACGTCGGATGGGATATAAATTCATTATTTGAATTCCTGTAAATTTTAATTAAATCAAGGATAATAGCGCATTATCAAATAATTTGTAAGGCGGAAATTTCAAAAAATGTTTGGAAAATGTAAACCAATCGTGTACTTCCAGATGAAACTACGTTGGCTGCACTATAAACTCGTTTGGAGTGATGGAACATCGCTGGTGATATGGGATTCATTCCGAATTGCCTGCTTATTTTTAAATCAGGATCGAAGAGCGGCGATTACCAAGATGACATGAATGCGGAAAATTTCGAAAAATAGTTGCGAGAAAAATTAATACCTAATTTACCTCCCAGATCAGTAGTGGTCACCAATAACGCGTCTTATTCATAATATACAAGTAAATAAAACCCCCACATCCAATTCCTTAAAAGCGGAAATGATCGAACGCTTTCTGTCAGAATACAGCTTATTCGCGTACTTTGTGCAAACTCCAACTTTGTGAGTGAATCAAGCTCCATAAAAAGCTGCATATTACCTACAAATTCGATCAATTGTTAGAAAAGCACGGTTATACAGTTATATTTAGGTACTAGATTGTTACATGAAAGGACCCTAAGATAATATAACTAAAGTTAATAGTTAGGTACATGAGATTGTATACATTGAACAAACAATGTAACATATTAAATTACATAAAATAGTGCAATACTGTAAAAAATAACAACAAAACCGTGTAACAAAACTAAAACTGTTTTTTCATACTTTCAATTTAGCAAACTTCTAAAAAATGTGTTAAAAAGGTTAATTTTCTCTGCTAATTCATGTTCTATAACTAACATAGCCAAACCGTTTAGCCGATTTTGGGTGGTTGTGGAACGTAAAATTTTTTAAATTATTTTCCTTTGTCCACTTGCCACGCTTACTGGCAAGGTCAACAATATTCTTAAGGCAATTCCGAAGTTAGGAGCAATCTAAAGTAGTGAAAATGTTTATACCCCAATTGAATTTTGTTTTCAAGTAAAATTATTATGTATGTTGAACAAAATTGAAAATGATTGCTGTAGGTATTCATAATCAAATCTGGATTCTAAAAGATTAATATCTTGATCGTTTGTAATAAAATTTTCGAACTCTTTGACGCAAGTTGTAACTCGAAATCAGCTAAGATGTCTATAACGTCAGCGAGTTCCTTCGCATCGTAGAGCACTTTATTAAAAGCTTCATCCGTAATTGTACAATTTTTATTATGAAAATGTAAACTTTCACCAATACATAATAAAATATTATCTTTTGGGATTTTTAATGATGTACTTTAAATTATACAATCAAACGTTTCGATAACACTTAATCTTCGTCAGTAGTAATGTTTGTTAAAAATTGTTAAAGATGTAGTAAAAATTTTGTCAAATTTAAAAATTAAAACAAATGTAAGTATAAAGTTAAAATGTAATATTAAAATTTTGACGATAATAATTGTGTGATTCCTTAATTTTTCAAATTGTCTGATAGAACGAAAAGTTTCCTCATAAAGGACTGAAATATGAAAATGTAAACTTTCACCAACCCATTAACACGTCAAAATTTTATATTAGTGGTTTTGTTCCCAAACTGTTATACTAATTTTTATTAGCTTGATAGCAGATAAATCGTAGTCTGTTAATACAGTTCAACAGGCCAGAAGCCTCATTTCTATAGAAGTGTCAATTTTAGTATCTATAAATACTTAATAAAGCATCGTAAATACTTCGCAATTGATACCTTAGGGTTTTAAACTTCTACGCGACTTTCGAGTATCACTAATGGTTTTAGAGTTTCCTTTAACATATTTTAATAGTCAGGCTATCTGAAGGTTGACGAAGCAGAAAACAGTAAACAACAAATATAAATATAAACAACAAACCACAATGCTAATTCACCCAAATACATGAGTGAATGAGTCCTATATTGTCTTTTATTTTAGCAGTTTTCGGTTACTGAGCCCCCGTGCAAGGCCAGTGTATGCTAATATGTTACGTAGTCTTGTAGAATTGGGTGCTGCGAGCTTAAATTACATTAAAAATACCTACTTGCGTTGAATATTATAATCCTTCAATTAACCACTTATTCACCAATATTTAACGGGTTACGATACGCTGTTTAAACCCAAGACGATAACGATTATTTATACATATTATTTATTAGTAAGCTTATTACTAATCGAATATTTAGTTTAGTAAAAGAAAACAAATTCGTTTGAGTTTTCCAAGATTGTATACGATCAAATATTTATATCAGACACATGAATCTTACTCAATTGAAACTCTTAACTACAACTGCCCTCCCCTCCGATTTTAAAAATAACTATCTTTACTCTCGAAAATCAACCTCCGTCTTTCAAAAGTAATACAAAAAAAAACAAGAAACTACGTTGGAACAATTTCAAATTAATTATTGAACGACATCTTAATTTTAAAAATATGCATTCGTCCGTAAAAACCCTACATTTAGATCTCGAGTTTCAAAGTACCCAATAAAGACGTCCCTTGATCTGCGATATGCTCCGACGTAATTAATTATTAAATCTGTGACATTTTTACATCAAGGATCTGCGCGTAACTACTTAACGATTCGTTACACTCCTTCAGTAAAGGCGGGCACCTGCTAGCTAACCTCCAAACATATGTTTTTCAACCCTTGGCCAAATATCAGTTACATACATTCCCACATTTTTTACATAAAATAAAATATTCCGAAAACATTTTGTATTCGTAAAGAGACAATGTAATTCTGAAATTCATATTTTAGGTAATTGTTAAAGTATGGCGAATTTGGTTGTTATATTCGGTGTTTGTTATTTTAAAGGAAAAGCAATATCAATAGATTTGATAAGTATGTCAAGTAATGTTTTATATTTAACATTAATGTCCACTGCTGAATAATACATATAATTCTACTTAACTGTGGTAAGGTCTTTATACCATAGATTAATAAATACTAGATGCCTAAGTTAATTGATTGTGCATTGAGGTACTTTAGTTATGGATGCAGATAGTAGGTGGCGTACACGTATATTTAAAGACTTGAGTTACATTCCATAAGCCCAAATATTAAAAGTGATGTTCACTACTGAACTGGAGAATTGTATTTATCTTGCATTTTATGAACAAATGCCGGCCTGAACTAGCTTAACGTCCATAGGTATGTAGAGATTACGAACTACTGTGGTAGTATTTCTATATACCTAAACCAGTTATTTTTCACTTTTTCAGTTATTTAAATTTATTCTTTTTAAGTTTTAGTTTGCTTTTTTTTTAAGAAAATTATGACTTGAAATTATAATTAGGGAAGTTAGATGGTAAAAAAAGAAAAAGATAATAATTTATCATTTTTTATTTGTTAGTTACATCAGATACATAGGTAAGTATTTTAACAAGTGCAATGTATTCGTTAATTGCTTTTAAGAATTCAGAATTTGAAGTGGAAACAAATGTTTTTTTTGTTGTTTACAATACAATCTGTTAGTGTAACTAATATTAAGTATTAGTTGAGTTGATTCCGGCAAGCCTTAAGGGATGTGGGGTATACTTGGAGATTGTCTAAAAATGATTTCCCTTATGAAATGGAACAGCATTAAATCAACTAATCTCAAAAACTAAACAAATACCATCAACTCCCACAATCATGAGTGCACAATTGAATGTAAACAACCCTCAAATCAAAGCAGGGCTAGAATATGCTCAAGTAGCAGCATCAAAACCTCAACAAAGCCAGCACTCCTAAATACGTCAACCACAACTAGATTATAATATGATAACTTCTCTACAAAAACAACAAGCGATATTGGATTTGACTCAAGAATTCAGACAGCTCAGAGAAGAGTCGAGACGGCCAACAAACTTCGAAAATTAATGGTACAATTATACAAAATAGCCATATGGAACGCAAATGGTGTCACAAACCACAAACTTCACATAGAACTGTTTCTGATCCTATAGAAAACGATATCCTGATAATATCGGAATCTTATTTAACAGCTAACACCAGTTTTAGCATACCGCGCTACATAACCTATAACGCAGCCCATGCAGCCATCATTATTCGGGAGGGCGTCAAACATTATATGCTTGATAAGATTGAAGAAACATCTCCAGGCGGCAAATGTAGTTATGGAAGATTGGTATAGACCAATAACTGTTTCAGCAGCTTATTGTCCACCAAATTACCATTCTAATAAAGAAGGCTTCATACAGTATCATAATACACTCGGTCATAGATTCCTAGCCGGGGGATTATAACGCTAAGCATACTAGTTGGGCTCTAAGATATCCGCTCCTAGAAGGGGAAAAGTTCTATATGAAGTCAAGCAAGAATTGCATCTACGCCATTTATCTACATATAATACCTGATTATCTAAACTTTTTTGTCATTAAAGGATTTACACCAGGTCAGTTGGACATAATATCAAATTATAGCATTGCTTCTGACCATACCTCGGTAATAGCCACCATCTACTCCGGAGTAAAAGAATGGAAGCATGCGACAATACTTCATAACCAGAACACGAATTGGGAGTTTTTCAAAGAATTACTCAATTCAAAGATAAACCTAAAGGTTTCACTCAAACCGTCGGAAGAACTGGAAACGGAGTACAAACATTTACAGAGCAAATACAAGAAGCCACACCACCTCCTAAACCGAAACAACAGAAAACAGAAAATTATCCACTAAATATTCGAAAAAAAAATAGAAAAGAAAAGACTTCGAAAATCTAGCGATCGTCAAAACACGCGCAGCACAAAACAAACTACAATAGAGTAGCAAGGCAATTAAAAACACTAATAACAACGCTCAAAAATGATTCATTTCAACAATACCTAGAAGGCATATCGCCGTCAGCCGACACTGAATATTCACTATGGAAGGCTACAAGTAGATTAAAGCAACCAGTTTATTCCGTAATGAAAGCTGTGCCTTCCGACCTAATAACCAGTAGTGTTTTTGAAACTTGGATCCCAGTTGTTTACGCTTTTTCCATATATGCGTGCGACACAGCCTTTTATCGAAGTGAATGTCCAGATATTTAACGCTGTCTGTAGTAGGTATAATTTTGTTATTTAATGTAATAGTTGGTGAATTTCCGCGACACTTAGTAAATGTAATGTTTGACTTGTGCTCATTGACCTTTACACTCCATTTTTTGTTCCATTTTTCGTTCCATTTTTCTTTTGTGAACGTTCTGCTGTACAAGATTTCTGGCCTCGGTTGGATCTCGGTGTATTGCTAGGATGGCAGTATCATCTACAAAAGTGGTTGTTGTTATTGTATCGTTGGTAGGAACATCAGCAGTGAACAGCAGGTACAATATATGGCCTAGCACACTTCCCTGTGTTACGCCAGATGATATTGGGTGTATTGTTGTTATCTCCGACTCATATCTTACTCGGAAGTACCTTTGACTGAGATATGACTTGAGGATGATGTAAATTTCATATGGCAGTTTTCTTTTGAGTTTATAAAGTAGTCCTTGATGCCTTAGATTATCAAACACTTGGCTGACATCTAGGAAAAGTGCTCTTGTTGATAGTGTCAACTACTCTATGAGCTTGTTCTGTCGTCGAGTATTGCGTCGAAAACCACATTGGTTTTTATTTAATGTATTAGCCAGAAGTCTTTTCAGAAATTTTTGACATAACAGGCAGCAGGATTTTCGGTCGGTAAGAAGAAAGTGCGTTTGGTTGTTTTTGGGTAAATATAACTTCCGATGTTTTCCATTGGGCTGGAAAGTATTTTAGTCTCAGTGCTGCATTAATAAGTTGTGTCAGCATAATTATCCCTTTAAGAGGAAGTGGTTTCTTGAATTTTGCCATGAATTGTGTCTTTTACTTCTTTCGATGTAATTTATGGCCTGATTACTTGCCCTAGTTCTACTAAAAGGTTTTGAATTTCGTTTTCTTCGTCTGCTTCAACTGCAGGAAGGAGGTTTAAGTACATTTTCTAAGTAGTTCGCAAATATTGTATCCTTTTCTTTATCTGTTTTGACCATTCACCGTTCAATTTTCTTATGGTGGTATATGTGTTTTTGGCTGCTTTAATCTACTTGTAGCCTTCCAGAGTGAATATTCAGTGTCGGCTGACGGCGATACGCTTTCTAGGTAGTAGTATTTTTAATTGCCTTGCTACTCTATTGTAGTTTGTTTTGTCCTACGGGTGTTTTCGCCAGATTTTTCGCAGTCATGTTTTTTCTATTATTTTTTCTCTAATGTTTAGTGGATAATTTTCAGTTTTCAGTTGTTTCGGTTTAGGAGGCGATGTGGCTTCCCATGCGGCTTCTTGTATTTGCACTGTAAATTTTTGTACTTCCGTTTCCAGTTCTTCCGACAGTTTGAGTGAAACCTTTAGGTTTATCTTTGAATTGAGTAATTCTTTGGATAACGTCCAATTCGTGTTCTTGTTATGAAGTTTTGTTGCGTGCTTCCTTCTTTTACTTCGGAGTAGATGGTGGCTATTACCGGGTATGGTCAGAAGCAATGTCAATTTGATATTATGTCCAACTGACCTGGTGTAAAGCCTTTAATTACAAAGAAGTCTAGACAATCGGGTATTATATGTAAATAAATGGTGTAGATGCAATTCTTGTATGACGTCGTCTAGAACTTTTCCTTCAGGAGCACTATTCTAGAACCGCAAGTAGTATGCTTGCCGTTATAATCACCCACCCTACTAAGAATCTAATTCCGAGTTGATTATAATACTGTATGAAGCCTTTTTTGTTAGTATGTTAACCTGGTAGACAATAAGCTGCAGAAACAATTATTGGTTGTTGGTTGGTATTGTTCCTTCTTTAATCGTGTCCATATTCGTTGTCGTTATCATCTTTTCAGAATTTCATCTTCTACGGCTTTTGTACTGTTTCTGTTCCTTCCTCATTTCTTTCTTGTTGTTTCCTGTCTGGTTGTTCTTCCTTCTTGCGCTGTTTTTCTTCTCTTCCTTTGATTGTTTCTTGCGGTGATCGTTGGCTAAAGGTTCTCCCTTTTTTCTGTTTTTTATCGTTTTCTCTGTATTTTCACATTCGTCTTCTTCTACCTGTAGATTGTGTATTTTTCACCATTTATTTTTATTTTATTTCTCACTATGTATGCTAGGTGCCCTTTCTTATCTCTTCATTTGTTCTACGAGTGCTTTTTTGTGTGCTCGTTCCCTTTCTGTTAATACTTCAGCGAACCATATATTTGATCCTCTAACCTTCCCAGTGTTGTTCATTATCTCTCTTTTTGTTCATTAGAACCAGTTCGATCAAAATTGGTCTAGTTTTGTCTTTTTCGAATTTCTTCGTATTTCCTTCCTGTTTCTGTTTCCATGTTAATAGTCACTCCTATGTCTCTTAGTATTTGTCTTATTCTTTCCTTTATCTCCAACTCAGGTTGTTCTTCTACGTCTTGAACTGCATAGATTACAATTTTCTTTTTCCTATTTCCTTTTCTAATATCTCAATCCTTTTTCTTGTTGGGTTATTGTTATTTGCAGTTTTCTAATTTACTCCCCCAATTCCGTGCTAGTGTTTGTGATTTTTCTAATCTCTTCGTGGGTGTTTTCTATTTTTCCTTCCGTTTTTTCATTTCTGTTTCCTTTGTTATAAGATTATGTTGTTTCCTTTGTTACGTTTCCGTTTCGATCTTTGCGCTTCTGGTTTTCTTAATTGTTTAAAGGTAATGGTTCTTCCCTTTTGTCGAGTTACGCGCGCTTTATTATAGCACTGTTGTCATACTGGTCGTAAATTCACCAACTTCACTGTTGACATTTGTGGCGCGTTTTATACCCTAGACAAAAACAATATACTAATATCGCCCCTGTAGTTTTGTTAATCTTGGAATTTTTGCTTTAAAGGATAAATTAATATAAATGTTATGAATCATAACAGCTTTTGCATATCATGCAATTTTCTCACGTTAAAAATAGACGAAACCTTACAGTATAATGTTTTTTAAATGTTGCGAAGGTATTCGTATGCATTTAATATGCATTAGTAATATTATAAACAATGAATCAATAAATATGCGTTTCCGTAAAGGAAAAGTCCAAGGGCGTTAAGTCTGAGATCTGGGTGGCCATAAATCGGCCCTCGATTACCAATCCACGAATTTGGAAACCGATTATTAAGATATTCGCTGATGATGTTTGAATTGTGGGTGGGGCGCCATCTTGTTGGAAGCAGATATTAATATTCTCAATCAGTGGTAAATCATCAAGTTTATTTTCTAAATCAGTTTGTAGTAAATTCAAATGCCTTTCACTATTTAATGTTTCGTTAAAAAATATGGGCCCAATAAGTTTAGCACCTAAAATGCCACACCAGACGTTGAAACCAAATCTCACTTGATGCCGACTTTCCTTAACAACGTGAGGATTTTCACGGTCCCAAAAGTGAACATTGTGTCGATTGAAAAGGCCCTTATTTGTAAATCTGCTTTCGTCAGACCACAAAATCGTAGCTGGAAAATTATCGTTATTTTCACATTGATTAACATACCATTGACAAAATTGTAATCTCTCCTGATTTCCATCTCTAAGTCCCTGCAGAATGGTGTACTTATACGAATGATACCTGTGACGTTTTAAAATTCTTTGTGATGCAGTTTTCGAAATACCAGTGTTATGTTCAATTTCTCTAACAGATGTTGAAGGATTTTCAATAACTGATTGTAATACATTTAGTTCTGCATCTTCATTCCGTAATTTCGGATTTCTAGTAGGTTTTGAAAATGAACCATATTCTTTTAAATTAATTACCAAATTTATGTACGTCGAGCACTGGGCTGCCTTCTTTCAGGATACAGCCTCAAGTACATCCGTTCAGCTTCTATACTCTTTTATGAGACAAGATGTAACAACTCAACATATCAAACTTTTCAGTATTAGTAAATAAAGCCATGTTTGACACAAAATGTTCTGGAACGAATAATTTTAAGTGACATTAAATTCGATTGTGTTTTTATGTTTCACGGCCTGCTTATTGTTAGAGTCTTTAATAAAATACATTTTTAAATTTTCTTTATTATTTTTAAAAATAGATAGTACATGTGCTATATCATTGTAAAGAGGATAAAAAAACACGATCAATTATTTCAAAGCCGACTTGTCGTTCCATAAGAAAAATTTAATTTAGGGGTTGAAACTAAAAAGTAGAAAGTGTAAAAAAATTCAAATTGATATTTAAATTCTGCATAAAAAATATCTTAAGAAAGTGCAAATAAAATTTATATGTCTAATATAACAAAAAAGATATTACAAGAAAAAGAAATTTGACATTTTTTTTTCTTGCCATAAGTCTTAAAATACATGGAAATTTGGAAATTGGAGAGTGTCCTATAATTTCACTAATCCTTAGGAGTAATTCATCTAATTTAACCAAATCTGTATCTTTTATAATAAGCGAGATCCCCATGCTGGAAATGTTATCTGGGACACGTTGTGCATATAGTGCATTAAAAAATACCTTGAGGCGTGGTATATAACTACATTCGCCACAAGCAATTTTCTTCTGTATAGTACACAAACCTAGTTTTTAATATTGACTAGACATGAATATATATATATATATATATATATATATATATATATATATATATATATATATATATATATATATATATATATACACACACGTTTTAAAATTATTTTCAGAAATGGCGGACTTCCGGTTATACCGGAAACTCATGCCAACTTCGTTATTTTAAATAGAACAACCTATATATTATTACATTTTTGAATTCCTCGTTGAATTTAAAGGTCACTTTAATAACCATACTATGGGTCTACGTCGTATTGCTTCTGAGTTATTTGACATTTTGTAGAAAAATGACGTTTGCAGTGCCTCCGAAAACTTTCAATATCTCGAAGACGGATACCGGTAGAGAGATGTGGCTTTCGTTTTTTACTTCCGAAAAGGGTACCGCATCATTCTCATTCATTGCCAAAAATCTTGCTTTTAGAATTCAATAATTTCTATCGCTCCGAAAATAATTTTTTTCAAACATGGATAACTTGATTTTTTAAATGGTACCACCCATATTTTCTTTCATTAGCGGATAGAAATAATTTCCTTTCCATTGATGTAACATTATCGATATTTTGGAGTGATAATTTTCGAGATATTCACATTCTTATCTAATTTCAGTTTTTATTGCGCATACGCGGCGCTTTGGAAAACGTTTGTCAATTGTTTTAAACTGATAAGAAACGTCAGTTTTCGAGCTTCTGTGCTTTGCTGCCTTGTGTATTAGTTTAAGTGTTTCTACAAGACATTTCCATTAAAATGTTGTTGTCCGACGCAGAGTTAATAGACATGACTGTCATTCTTGGAGAATGCCAAAGAAACGCGTTATTGGCGTCAAGGATTTATGCGGTACGGTATCCTGAACGAAGACTTCCTCGAGAAACAGCCTTTCAAAAGTTGTTGCAACGTGTTGCTTTAGAATTCAATCATTTCTATCGCTCCGAAAATAACTTTTTCAGACATGAATAACTTGATTTTTAATGCACAAGAAATAAACAATACATACTCAAGAATTAAGAACACAAAACTCAAAAGAAATACATAAGGAATGAACAATACATACATAAGGATTGCACAAGTAATACAAAATAATTACTTAAGGCATACACAAGAAATAGAGAAGAAATGCACAAGAAATACACAATAAATACATAAGGAACGATCAATAAATACATAAGGACAATTACTTAACGATTACAGAAGATATACAAAAGGAATGCACAAGAAATACAGGTTATCCTGTTGACACGTTCCTCGTTTGATACTGCACGCGTCCGGTGTTTGTAAACGTTGTAACAACTTTTGAAAGGCTGTTCTCGGGAAGTCTTCGTTCAGGATACCGTACCGCATAAATCCTTGACGCCAATAACGCATTTCTTTGGCATTCTCCGAGAATGAAAGTCCGCGTATATATATATATATATATATATATATATATATATATATATATATATATATATATATATATATATACAGAAAGCGAAATTAATGCAAGTCAGTTTAAAACGTACTACAATGTGTTGTCATTTAACCCTGCTACGGCTAAGCCAAAATTCTTACGTAAACGACTCAAAGGCACATGTGTCCCCAGCACGTTTAAGCTATATGTACGTGTTGTAAGCAGATGAGCAATGATTTTTTGATTTAATTATATGTTTGAATGACTCCAGAAAATAGTGTTACCTAGTTTTAATCGTTTAATGCTTGAAATATTAAAAAAATAAGGAACCACCTAACCTATAACATTCATTAAAAATTGTTTGTTTTTTAGAATGAACTGTACACACAAATTTATCACACTTCATACACTTATTGCGAATTTTTTATCTACAACGCCGCCTCCGTTTTTAGTAATTCAGGGAGAAGGTTTTGCATACCTTAGTTTTATGGAAATTCTTAGATTTGGTGTAGTTTTGTATCGCATATAATATTTTCATTCACCTGTTCTTTACCCAAATCCAGCAGATACTTTCTTCTGGCATCCAAGTGGCCTACATGATCATTTGGATTTAGTAACTGCCATATTCTGAATAGCTGCCATATCAATCAAATGGTAGAATACTACCATAGGCCACCTATTTGTTTTTCGTTTCGTAGTATACTGCTGTGACATTGATCCACTACGTCTACTGAACCCTTTGTATTATTATTATTGTAGTATTGGGTTACCTATTGGAAAACCAGCCGATTGTACTTCATCTTTAATAAATTCTTCCAATGTATCTTCGCCAATAATTATGTCATCCTTTTCATCAATTTCTGATACATCATCTGTGAACTCTACATCACTCTCCTCTCTTGGATCTAAAAATTCTTCATACTACGGTTCGTGATTTTTAAATAAATATATTAGTTCGACATCTGTCAGGTTTTTATCATAGCGGTTTGCGGAAAAGCACTTATTCTAAACACTAACAATACAAATTATGCTTAAACCGACTTTAAGTTATAGAAACTTGAAAGCCACCGACTGTGAATTCAATAAATAAAGTAACTTCAAAAGGCAATGTGGGGTACAAGCGTGCCCCAAACAGAATTTGATCATAAATAATTAACGGAACAAGGTAGAAAATTACAATCTTCAGAAAACGTTACAAATAGAATATAACACATTCCTAGAATGACAGCATCTTAAAAAAAAATTTCTCAACAAAAATCAGAAAAATATCCCCTTGCAGTGCGTTTGTACCTCTTAGCCTTAGCAGGGTTAAGATTCTATATAAATTGAGTGCATATAACCAAATAAAATTGGTGCTCATTTCTAACCGTTGAAATGCAAAGTAAAATAACAGGTTTTGATAAGAGTACCACCTAGCAACTAACCAACAAAATAAAAATTTAGTTTCAATGAGGTGGTCTCTCTCCTTTGCCCCATAAAACACAAACAATCAAACTGCTGTCTATTGACTGCAAGTCATCAATTAGTCGCAATATTTTTCACAGATCGACACTTATGTCCTGTTATAAATTCAATGGTTAAAGGTTTGTGCAACACAAACACGGAGAATTCAAAACTAACATAATTATGTACTATTTCATTATTAAATACGTCATTTATAACATGTAGCATTGATTAATGTATTGAAATTTTCAGATGCATCAAATGCAACACCTACTCTTCAATCACCTTCATCGCAATCTACCATCCTGAGCAGTGATAAATTTACAGAAGATGATGTTTCCGAACTAGTAGCATTAAAATTTACACGTGAACAAGTTGTATTTGAGTTAAGACGTTTTAATGGAGATAAAACTCAAGCAACTGCAGCTTTATTTGCTAAGTCATTAAAATTTTAACGACGGTGACTGATTTTGTCCATTTTGCTGATATTTTTCAAAATAGGTCTTTTTTATTTTTATAAGTTTTAATGCCAAACGAGTACTATTATTTTTGATTGATTAAATTTTATACAAAATCCACTTAAATTATATCAAAATAATTTTATCTTCCAAGTTATAACTTGGGTAAATGGTTTCTGTATGGGGAAATATACATGGTAACATGTCTTCTACTTTCTTTATTATACAAAAATCGAATTTTTAAAATAACGAATTTTCGTTATAAAATAATATGTTTATATTAAGTTTATTAAGGTTGTATTTCTACTTGCTTTGATAGTTTGTGAAAAAAAAACCTATTAAAAGATAAAAACAATTTGTGTTTTATTTTTTTAATCAGCTATTCATGATTTTCAAAAAAGTTGTCAAGTTAAATAATTGCAGGGGAGCATCAATATTTATTAAGTTGCGGTTTAATTAAAATAAGTTTTTTAAGCAATAAATTGTAGCACAGCATTCTTTTAGTTTAGCTTACAATACTTATTTATTTGTTTATGCCACTTTTATATAAGGTCTTTCGAACGGTAGACAAAGACAAAATTGAATAGGGTGGTGCACTGTTTTAGTATTACAGCAAGAAGACAGAATAGGATAGTCATATTTTTATAGTTTTTTTAAAATAAAGTTGCAAAAATAAAATTATTAAAATCGTAGGACCGAACTTTACAAATGAGGTCGAGTTAGAAAAACTACATTTTTTGTAACATTAACCGTTGTAATAATTTAAGCTTTTAATCTAAAATTCTGAGTTGTTGCATACATATAGCTGAAATATGAGCGCTTCTAATAGCATTCAGGAATTTTGAAAATGTGTACAGTTTTTTTAAAATATAGTTGAAAAAATGATATCAAATCGTACATCCAAAACTTCACCCTGCAGCGAGCTATGTGAATTATTGAATAATGTCAGTGGTTCATATTTTGGACAAGTTTATTTTAATTAATTACTATCTTTACTAAATTAATTGTGTTCGATTTCAAAAATTACATTTTAGAAAATGAGGTTTTGTAATCTTTTTAGGAAAAGCACAGTTCACTTACATTTATAGATATTCTTATTTTATTTCTAGATGTAAGGCTAACACATATGATTTCTAGAAAGGTATGGTGCCGAGAGCGCCTGGTGGCTTTTTTGGCAATATCACACGTTTTAAGGTTAGCGGATAAAAACTCATATTTCTGTTACTCGCGACTTAATTTTTTTTTTAACTTTCTACGTTTTCTGGCTACATTCGACTCCGTATGTATGTATAGAAATTTTCAATAATTCACATAGCAGGGTGAAGTTTTGGATACACGATTTTGATAATTTTATTTTTTCAACTTTATTTTACAAAACTGTAAACATTTTCAAAATTCCTGAATTGCCATTATAAGAGCTCATATTTCAGGTATATGTGTGCAAAAAATCAGAATTTTAGATTAAAAGCTTAAATTGTTACAACGGTCAATGTTAAGAAAAACATAGCTATTTGGCAGTGTTGTCTGCAGGAACAAAAAAAAAATTACTCATCCTTAGTATTCACAATAAAGTAATTCAATATATTATTAAGATAAAAATTATTTTTTATATATTAATTATGATGAGGCATAGTATTGTTTAATAATTATTAAACGGTTTTTAATCAACTATGAAAGTATATTCTAACCACCATTGAAGCTGCTCCTTGAATAAATTACTTTCAATCCTGTTTTTAGTTTATCTTGTAAATATATTAAAAACTACTTTTGGTAGAAAAAGATTTGTGTAAACTCGAATATCTGATAAATGTCGACATGGTAGGTTTCATGATAAACTTTCCGTGGAGGGTTTGAATTTTACTAACATCGTTTTGTTAATTTTTCTAGGTTATTATTAACAATATATAAATAAGTTATTTAGAAAAAATTACAAAAAAAATTTATTTAATGGATTAATGTTATTATAGTTCTAGCTTGGTCTGATACTTCAACGACCCTAACTTGAAAGCCATTGATATTTTCTCGTTTGTAGATTAACTTAGATTTTTTGAAATTTTTACTTGAAAAAAGAGTACTCCTATTCTGAAGCTCTAAACTCCACAGATTTCGAGAAAACGGCTCTGAACCATTTGATATGTATGCCTTTTTTTCATTATTCTCGTTAATTTTTTCAATAAAAATCTCGTTATATTTCAAAGCATCCCCCCTGTTGGTATGAAAATTAAATCATGAAATGTTCAGATCCGTTTTTCTCGGCGGTCAGATTTAGAACTTTAGAATAAGTGTCTTTTTTCAAGAAAAATCTTCAACAAATCTACCTATGTTAATCAAAAAATTTGAGAAAATGTCAGGGGCCTTCAAATTAGAACCGTTGAAGAATCAGACCATCCTAGAAATCGCCACTGAGAATGTTTTTGAAATATGACAATTACTTGAAAATTTAGCTTTCACCGCGCAATCTCTCTTATCAGAGTCGCATCTTTATGTCTTCAGCCGTTATTGAATTATCGCAAAAAAAGTATTTTTTCTGAACTAAAATACTGTGTATCTCTGAAATGAAGGAAGTTAGAGTCCATATTTATAGAAACTTTTCCTCTTGTTTTCATTAGTACTATTCGTTGTCACAGTTTGTTAAATCTACTCCGGGACACCCTGTATATGCATAATAAACTTAAGGTAGGATCGTTTACCATATTATTTAGATTAATAAACTAAGGTAAAGGGAATTTAACGCTTCAGTTTCACGTGGCGCACAGGCCATATTTAGTATTAGTGTTAATTTCATCCCTGAACTTGGGTTAACCCATGAACCCCGTAAACTTATTCTAGGTGAATTATTGTACGTACCTACTTGTATTGATGTTCAAATGGTATTTATCAATAGATTGATTATAGATAATATTAAAATATCACTTTCATTGTGTAAACAGTCACGTTTCCTTTGAAAGGATGTACCCTCTGCACGTTTATATAAAGTTCATTGCAGAATTTAGCTGACTACTGACATCTAAATTTTAGAATTTGTTGATGTTCACTGCAGGGTTGAATACTATATAAAGTATTATGAAATTTTGAAAAACTTTGAATTTGAATAATAATGTTTAAATGACTTAATGAAGAATGAATATACTTTTAAGTTTGGACCAGTAGAATATCTTGAACCTCTCTTATACTCAGTGGAGCAAGCATTTTTTTAAGGTTTGTCATGAAGGACTTATAAGATAAAGAAAAGTAGTGATTAATGTTTTACTTTGATTGTAAATAGTTATAGGTCTTAATCACGTGGAAAGTGAAGGTACTTTGTGCTATTTCGTAGGTAGAGTATATGACATGTAAAATTTTAAATCTTGTTGCATAATTATGAATTGGGGTATTAAGTAACATGGTCTTATTTTTATACATATATTTCAACAATGCTAGGGCATACAGGTGATAAATGAAGAATAACTTAGTCGCTTTAAATAGATCTTCTGAAGAGAAAAGGAAAGGTTTTCAAAACAGTATCTTTAAGATTAATTTTTGAACAGTAAACACACGTTTCATGTAAGAATCAGGTGTTGAGCCCCATACTAGTAACCCATATGTAATTAGTGAGTGGCAAATCCCACGATAAATTATTTCTTTTTAATTTCATTGTGTTTTATTTGTTGGTACAGAAAAAAATATTAAACGATATTACACATTTAAATAACATAAGTGTATTTAAATACTACTGTATACTAAATTGTAACGCCTCATATTTCCAAGCGTCTATTTATATATTTTCATGGATGGGACATTCAAGAGCTGTCCAAAACAGTTTTACCAGCTGTATACGATCCAGGCTGATGTAGGCAGTACTACTGAATCAACTTGTGTTTTTCTATTGGTGTACGCTTTGTTGCCGAATAAGAAACATGAAACATACTTGCGACTTTTTACTCTAATTAAACAAAATGTGCCTTTTTGGTTATCGGAATTAATTAAAATAGACTTTGAAACTGCTGTTCTTCAAGCCCTGTGTCAAGTGTTTAAACATACTATTGTTTCTGGATACAATTTTCATTTCGGTCAGTGTTTGTGACGCAAGGCGCAACATTTAGGCCTCGTCGATATGTATAAAAATCGTGAAGATGTTCGGTTACACGTGAAACTGTGACCGTCGTTAGCTTATATACCTCCAGAAAACATTGACGGATGGCTGCCGATTATGGACTCGTCGCCAGAAGAGCCTCAAATACAGTTATTCAATGATTATTTTGTAGAAGAATGGCTTAACAACAATAATTTTGAGAGAATTTGGAATTGCTATGGTCAACGACATCGAACAACTAACGCGGCAGAAGGTTGGCATTCACGTTTAAATAAAAGAATAGGCAAAATTAATCCAAATGTTCTAGAATTAATTAAAAAACTATATAATAGAATAAATAACATTTTACAGAAGTTTAGCAAAGGAGAAACCGATTTAGAACACTGTTAAAAATGCTTGGCTTCCATACAACGACTTTAGTAGAATTTTTTTTAAATTTATATTTTTTTCATTCTTTGATAACTTATATATTATGTATGATTTTGTAATGTTGATGAAAAATATAATGCAGTGTAAATCTAAACTATATGTGTCTTATTATATCATTTACTCAGCGTTTATGTTTCATTCGGCGCAAATGACAATCTTCATCAACAACAAAAATATGAGCGGCGCATTTGGCAAAAAAATAATGATTCGACGCAAATGGCTAGTAATCGATGTAAAAGTTAAAACCGGCGTTCTCGTTACAAAATAAAATCACGCTCTAAATGGATTTGTAGCATTGTATATCCATTGCAATGCTTTGTTAAGATCAGCTGAAATTCGTGTTTGTTAAGTTGGTACATCCTACATGCATACAAAACACATTTAACAAAATCAAAACACAAATTGCACCCAATTTATAAATTCGTTTTCGTGATTTAAAAGTAAACCATAGCAATTAACCGATAAATAATTCACTATACGTGCCTTTGTGATATAAGACTGAACGTAATCGCTTAAGCCTGATAAGGATAGGGGATAGGCAACAAACCTTACACAATCAATTTTGAATTATTTTTGGAAACTTTCTACATAAATCCTGGTTTTTGTGATGCAGTTGAAGAAGTGGTCGCTTTGTTAATGTGATTTGAATGTGCAATACAGTTTGTCGTACGGATTTGTTTTTTTCCAAAAGTGTTTAGAAAAAATGTTATTCCATTTTTATAGAATTTTAATTAATCGTAATATAAAGAGTAGTTTTCAAAATTTGGGAAAAATCGATCCGTACGGCTAATTACATACACAAGCACGTAGTGATGGGTAGGAGTAAACACATCCAGTGTAATCTATGCTCCTATAATTTATGTAGAAACAATTTCTTTTCCAAAATATTTCAGTTTTTGATCGAAACAAATGTTTTACCGCATAGGCCACCAACATTGCAATATTTGCCAAAGGAGTTTTACAGGTGCTTATTTTTATTCCGATTAGGTATGTGTATGGATGGTATATGGTATCGAACAATAATTCATAAGAACAATAGGTACAATAACTTTATTGTATTAAATTATGAATACATAATAAAAAGCTAAGTTTAAATAATAATTAATTCAAAAAGAAACACCAACAAATTTTGTATTATTTTAAATACGCATGTCGAATTTCTTGCTGTCTATACCTTCGAGAATCCACCAATTCCGGTAACAAACTATAGGTAAAAAAATTGACACAATCTATTCTTCATGTTTTCATCCCAAAATACGTCATCTGTAAAAATTTAAATAATTAAGTTAGATCCTAGTATAAGGGTAAGTTAACATTACATGTTAATTTCTTCAAGATGCAAGCCACCTTTCGTGTAAACTATCAAATAATACAAATTTCGATTAATAATATGCAGCAGACGTTGAATTTGGTAATAATAGTGTGTACGTTTCAAATATAATTTCCCATTTTTGAGCGTACAATAATCAATTTTGCGCTGAATAACTGCTTGAAGAGGTGTCAGACTTCTACTGTTTTGATAGCTTTTAATTTCGATTAAAGCGTCATCATCGTCTATTAAACCGCCCAGAGAGCAGAAATTCATTATCAATAATTAAACTACTCCTTTGTGCCGACCTTCCAAATTCTTTCGCAAATAACGACATTGCAACTTCTTCATTTTCTAACCCAAACCTAGTAGCGATGGAACAGGTAGCGATGGAACTGGAAAAATTGAAATATAACAAAATACAAACCGCTTTACTCGTTGATGTTGTTTTTCCTAACTTGCAAATTCTTCCAAATGATGATGCAGTAATACGCTTTTTTCTTTCAGTTTGCCAAAGATTACTTTTTGATTGTAACAACGCGTTCTTAATTATATTTTGCTTGTCAGCTACTTGAAGATCGTGTAAAAATTTTTGTGCTTTTTCCTGGTAAACATTTTGTTCTAAATCTGGAATAAAACTACTCACTTCTGGGCCGTAGTTTTCATCTGTTTTCGAAATAGCGTTTCTTTTAATGCATTTTCCTAAAAATAAAAAAAAATTACGTTTATATATATATATATATATATATATATATATATATATATATATATATATATATAATTATTAAGTTTGTTAACCTACTTTTCCTGCCTGCTCCTCTTGCTTTCATTTGCGTTCTCGAAATTTTTCTTGGTAGGAAGTCGCAGTACCTGTAGAAGTCCACTGTAATAATTCTGAAACAATACATAAAAATCACCATCAGAATTATACGAAATACGCTCTACATCTCATATCATATGAACTATTTAATGAATAATTTACGCGTTTTCCAGCCACAAACTTAGCCACTATCAAATTGTAGTTTTCGGCTGCATTAGTGTCGACATCATGCAATAAGCTTATTGCGTTGTCTGCAAGTCGCTGATTTAATGTATAAATTACATTAAATAAACCGCTTTCTTTCAACCTCGGAAGTAAGTTTACTTCTTCTCGAGTTTTTTTGCAAAAGTAGGCGTTGCATGCTTCATGATGACCAAATATATGGATTGGTCTATTTTTAATGTGGCTTTTAAATAATTTGTTCGAATAGAAAATGTGCCACGTATCTAACCATAATATGGCATAAAAAAGAATGAGTGGGCTCGACTAAACTCAGGCGTACGGTCGGAAGACCGCAGAACACTCGGATGCGTGGTTGTTTTGGAGGTATAGCTTAAAATGATAGTAATCTGGTTAGATAGAAACCGGATATGAGTAGGCGCCACAGGCTTTAATAAGGAAATACTCAACGAGGAAAGGAGAGTAAACCCTGTAAAGCCTGAAACAGGATTTACCAAAAAAGGAAAGAAATAAGAATGACAGGAGGAAGTAGAAATGAGTTGACAATTCCCCGATAAGTAATTTTATTGTCGATATCCTGACAAAAGAATAAAATAATATATATATATATATATATATATATATATATATATATATATATATATATATATATATATTAACATTCCACCAAAGCCCACGATGGCAAGCAGTGAGCCTCAGCTTGTGCCCACGGCAATTATAATTTAAATTTCACTAACATAAAAAAAAGTAAAATTATTATATGCCCTTCCGGCCGTTGTAAGATCTTACTGTTCGTATTCGGAATTGGCTAATTTAACACATAATCCCATTGGGATGTTTAGTAAGATAAAAAAAAATAAAAAATTTAATTAATGAACTTGCTTGCCTTACGCTTCACACAGTATACAGTAAATTGGAAAGCTTGTTCGATCCACAGTAAATAACTAAGTAATCAAGAAATTTATAGGAAATAAACTGGCCCGAACAACCTTGTCCACAGGAAAAAGTAATGTACATAACACATAAAGAATACGAGACAAAATTACAAATTCATATAAAATTAAATGTTTAACATTTGCAGTAGTTCACGTAATACAGATAATCGTTACACCCGGTATATTGCAATCAAAACAGGAGTTAAATCATTGGGTGAATGTAGCCACAGAAGCCAGAATTAATTAGATCAAAATGGAAGCTAAAACTGTTTAGGTGTGGTCTATCATAATTAATGTTTCAATTGAAGTTTTGCTTGTGATTGAGTGCAAAATATTCAAAACTGAATTAGTGAATATATATATATATATATATATATATATATATATATATATATATATATATATATATATATAGGGTTTTAGATAAAAGAATTTTGTGAAAGTGAACTGCTACCTTACCTTATCTTAAATATATAAATTTAATTCAGAGGTAACAATTGTCGATTATTTGATTACAAAATTAATAATATCAGTCCATTTATTTTGGTTGTAGAAATTCACTAAGAACCTCCTAGGTGTAATTGAAATTTGGAAACACAATCGTGTAACCAGTTGACAAATAAAGAAAAAAAAATCTGACCTTTATTGTTGAAACTATTACTTATTTGATCTTGCAAATTTCGGGTACTATTCCAATGATCGAGCAGTCTTCACGTATATGGTCATGGATGTCAGCAAGGCTCTTATGCCTTCCAGCGATAATCATATACTTTCGATGTAACGTAACAGTAAAATGTGAGCATAAAATTCAAGAAGGAATGAGGTTAGAAATGTAGGTAGTACAGAGATGCTCTTACGTAGGTAGTACAAAAATGCTCTTACATAGGTAGTACAGAGATGCTAAAAGAAGGTAAATATAAGTACAACTCAACATCCACCATCAAAGGCGTTCTTAAAAAGGAAGAAAGAAAAATTAGTCAACACCTTAAAAATCAATTTTACAAACTTGAGAAAATTTGTATTGAATCATTGTTGCCAAAAGTTAAAATGTGTAGAAAATATATATTTATTATATAAATATATATATATATATATATATATATATATATATACATATATATATATATATATATATATATATATATATATTATTTGACCTAAAAGATCCCAGGTTTCTTTTTAACTGCTTCATATTAAATGATCCGAAATCTCAGAGATGTCACTGACGGTATTAAATTTGACTTATTATAACTAAATAAGAGATGTGTACGAAAGTTACTACGTTAATTTAATGCAATTAGAGATGCGTAAAAATTTGCAAAATAGTGAATTGGAAGCATTCAACGTAAGAATAAATTGCTATTTTTAGTAAGTAAATTTGACAAAATGACGAACGTTATCAAAAAGAAACGTTTTACAATTAAACACGAAACAAATGATCCCTGTTCTTTTTGTCGATATGCAATATATTTTATTACAGCACTTCTAAATCGGCCGAAAGTATGGTTAATTTTTTTCGGAGTTCAATAGGAAACTTTAAATCTTTCGAAACATCACCAAGTCTACTTAGATAGTTTCTTAGAATATGATTGCGGCAATCAATTTTTTCAATTATAAACATCGGTCTATATGGTGCAGATTCAACTAACTTTCGGTGAACACTGCTGTATCCGCCCCCTATTACTATTCCGTATATTAAATTGTGTTTCCAAAGATTTCATAAACCCTGCTACTATAATGTTAGCTTCCATTGAAGTAGAGCTACTGTCCCAATTTTTGTAACAATTGTGGTCTTCAACGGTATTCAATCGTTCACATACGTAGCAATACTTATTTCTGACACCCACATACAAAATCTTTTTTTGTTTTTGCACCTATAATACATCCCTAATTTTAAAGATAAAATTAATTTCAATAGTCTGAAGTAGGTTAGTAAAATACTTACAAATCGTGGTAAAGCATTATAATTGGTTCTGTACGAACGCTTGCTGCATACTCCATCAACTATAACGGATATAATTGGCATTCCCTCTGCACTTACATCACCACATTGTTTTGCCAACCGAGCTTCTTCTTCCTCAGCTTGTTTAATTATATCTTCAGCTTGATGGTCAACTCTATCGTGATACTTTGATTATGTTTTATTTGACATGGTTGGAATCTCCATTGCCGCAAACAATTCAGATAATTGGCTATATTCGATTTCACTAAAAACAGCACCCAAAACTGCTGATACGTTAGAATTGATCGAATCACTAGAGACTTCAAGCGCAAACAAAAATTTTATGGTCTCTCCTTAGCCGCCTTAAATAATCGTGGCAACTGCCTGGGGTTCCATAAATAAAACAGTTTTTGTTTTATACATTGGAATCGTTAGAAAAGGATAGCGTACGTATTTATGGCGCTCAGAAGCCCTGTAGTAAAAGAAGATGAAACTCTTAAGGCTGAGTTTAGCCCTGGGCATGATTATGATACTATACGTAATTAGTTGTCCTGGCATAAATACTAGTATATTGCTAGGAGTAGAACAGGTTCATTTTGTTGTTTTTAATAATTTAAAATTTCTACTACACATACAGCACGCTTAGAAAGTAACGGATAAATTCATTATTTTCGAAATCGTTTATTTGTGGTCAAAATCCTGCGACATGTCGATTTTTTGTTTTGATTCCGGACTTGATGCTGTGTCGCACATGTAAATGGCGTTGCGCTCTTTCCGGATATGTTCTTCACGGAAATCGATGCAACTCTTTCTTCTGAGTCCTATTTATTGGGATTATTTGAAACAGTATGCGCCATATTAATTATTAAATGTGGGATAATTCGAAAACTGGTTAGTTACGAACGAAACTGGTGTGATTGAAATGTAGGCTTTTGTCAAAACAACAAGCAACTAGGTAACTCGATATGGAGTTTCTTTTTTATTTTCAAGACTTGAAGTACGCATTTTTGTCACCGGAAGGCAAAAACTCGTTCAAGTCTTATTTTATGTTTGTTTTCGTTCAGTTTATGTTTATTTTAATAAATTTTGTGAACTGTTTAGTACCCAGATTCTTAATTTAACACAAACATTGACAACACTAACATAGCATCACTTTTCGAATTATGGCACATTTAATAATTAATATCGCGCATACAGTTTCAAATAATTCCAATAAAAAGGGCATTTTTGAACTCAGGAGAAAGAGTTGCATCAATTTCCGCGAAGAACATACAGGGTTGCCATTTAAAAATATGAATTTTGACGTCATATCCGGAAAGTGCGCAGCGCCATCTACATGTGCGACACATCATAAAGACCGGAATGAAAATAAAAAATCGACGTGTCGCAGAATTTTGACCACCAACTAACCATTTCGAAAATAATGAATTTATCCGTTACTTTCCGAGCGCACTGTATATTAAATGTGATTATGGAATTTTACCAAGTAAGTTCAGAAAACATTAATCAGGACACATATCATTCAACATCAGTGGATTTTTATCTCCCACTCCTTTTTAAGGATATAATATCTCCACCAATATCTACCAAGATTTGTTACATTTGCCAATACATTATCATTTAAAGAAGAAATATTCATATATGTGTGTCCTTTGAATCGTGGTTGATATATTGCTTGCATAAATTTGAATTAATATTTATAATAATGGTAAAAAATAGAGATTTCTTTCTTTTTACTAAGAATGGCGTTCCTAAATAATCAATATGTTGTGTTAAAGTTTCAATCGTACAACTATCTATTTGTTCACTAAAGGTTTTACAATAATCAGTTACACTAGTTTCAATGCAAGGACAATGCACAAAACTTCAAAATATCACTTCTCTGTCACATGTGACAAATAACTGTAGTATTGTCGCTGTACCGTGATTTGATACTAACATTGTTATACTAAAGAGTGTTTGTCTTTCATCCGAACGCGTCTTTAAACCTGGCCGAGATAGCCGTTTCTCTAAAACGGAGGAAATCCAAGGACTCCTTCTCGGATAGACCGTACAATATAAATGCTAACTACCAGTAGCAGTAATCAGGTTTTCTGTATTACTTTGTAAATTAGTTAATGATCGGAATGCAATAGCCAGTTTATATCCAACCATTCATAAAACGTGTTTAGTGAGACTACATGTGGATACGTTGTATAAAAAATATTTCAGTTCAACATATGGTTATTATTAGAACTGAAAGAAAAAAACACTTCTAAAGATAAACGTATTATTTTTAATATATATGCTTTTACTTGATATTGCTAACAAAAATGTCGATAAAAATTCGCGTATAATAATAAAACCATTCAAACCTTTTGCCTTTTATTTCCATTATATCAGTTTGATATTCTTAAAAACATGTTAATTTAATTTAACTCTATGTTATATATAAGTAATTATTACTTTCCAGTCTTTTTAATGAGGTTTTTTATAACTGTTAATGAACACGTTTCTATGAAACAATTTTGTGTGTATGTAATTAGGGTAGAAATTATTTATTATTTCACGTCATATTTAATTTAGACTTTAATGTATTCAGTTTTGAACTGTAATCTGGTTTCCGTAAACTGTAAGACATGATTTCGGTTGATTGATTGAGATTGGGCTGATTGATTTGGTCGATCATGATTTTTTTGAGATTGATTGATTAATTAATTAATTAATTGATTTGTTTGTGTGTGAGAAAGAGCCGAAAGAGAGAGAGAGCAAGAGAGAGGCGTGCATGATCAACTTCTATTATAGAAAATGTTCATTAGTCCCTACGCCACTAAATGGCGCTAAAATCAATTTTAACTCAAAGGGGCCAGGGCGCAGACCCTAACACAAAATCGAAGGCCTACATGGTAGTTCCTACACCTGTCTTACACGTTAGCATTATGGACCCCTTATTATAATACTATTTTCAGTCAAGGGGCACGGGGGCAGACCTAACACAACTTCTTATATCTGTCTTATGGGGTAGCATTAGGGTCTCTTATTAGAATATTGTACGCGCACGCATTTGCTTACCTTCTAGAGACTAAACTGCCAAAGAGGCGGTAATTAGGGTAAAAGTTGCCAAGGGTTGAAAAATAAAAAGAAGCTATTAAAATGAGGGTAGAAAATACGAGCTCATACACTGGCGGCCATAAAATAAGGGGTGAAAAAACACGTCCTACACGTGGGCGAGTAAAAAGAAACAAAAATAATTAGGGATAAAAAGGGTTGAAAAAGGCCGCCGAAAAGAAACCATAGGGGTGGAAAATACAGTCTCACACATGGGTGTGTAAAAACAAAAAAATAATTAGGGGTTGAAAAAGGCCTCCGAAAAGAAACCATAGGGGTGGAAAATACGGTCTCACACGTGGGCAACCATGGAAATTCCAACGTCAAATGACGTCACAAAAGTGAAAGGCGAAGTGCCCCCTTACTACTTTTGTCGTTGCTGTACGACTAAAACAATGTCATCTTTCTACTTTGAGCATGCAGTAACACAACGCGCATATTTTAAACACGCTTCGAGAAAAAAAAATTGTTTGAATAAAAAGTATCTGGTACGGAACAACACACTACCTTCCAACCTATAAAGTGGACAGAAATGAAATACTGCTTATAATTATTCAACCTCTGTTGTAATACGTGCATAACGAAAACAGGCAATATTGTGAAAACAACAATAATTTATATCAGATGAACATAAAAACCTTAAAATCAAATAGAAGTTAATGGACATCTTGATGCTAACTTGAAAAAAAATTCCGAAGGCGCCCTCTTTCATAAAAATATAGATAATACAATTTAAGCATTTTAAATCTTATTTAATTAATTTGTAAGGCATATTTGACTTTGAAATAAGATTCTTTATGAAGAAATGTAATGTAAAACTAAATTGTCTTTAAAGAATATGTCAACGTTTTCGCATAAAATTAATCGTCATTCAGTAAAAAATTGAAGTAAAACATAAATTCCTCCTTAGGAATTTTTTGCCGCCAAATTACGCGTCGTATCAAGAAATTGTATAAAACATAATTTATTTACGATTTTAAGGTCTATATGCCAATCTTCTTATATATTTGAAATATGTAGCTATTTCAGAAATATTTGATACAAACTGCCTCTAATAAAGTCCTCTTCTCCGCCGTTGTCGCTCCCAAAATCTAATCAGCTCCAGTAGAAATCAAATCAAGCTTAAATACGAAATTTCAAGTACGTAACTTGTATCGTTCGGAAGTTATCGTGGATACTAACGTACATCCACCACACACACGCATACGCGCGCGTACACACGTGCACACATCTTGGCGTATGTCGGCGAAACTTTGTTAAACGTCGTAAAATAAGGTAATACGTCGATTTAGCAATAGTGAAAAAAATTCGATTGCATAACCTTCTATACCTACATACGTTTTAAATTGTTACATATTCCACAACAAATGGTAACGAATAAATATTAGTGTTATTATTGTTATTATTATTATGTATATGTACGAGGACTGTTTTTTTTCAACCTCCGATAGGTTGTAAAGGAAAGACGGGTGAATATAAGAAAATAATTTTGTTACCAAAAGTAATGTACAATAAAGCTTACCTCTCTACATAATCACCTTGACTATTGAGGCATTCGTCATATTTGTGAACAAACTTTGCAAAACCCTCTCCATAAAATGTTTGCCGCCAATGGTTTGAGGTGAGCTGTGACAGTTTCTTTGAGCTTCTAGTCCGTTTGAAAGCACTGCCCTCCAAGCAACTTCTTCAATTCAGGAAAAAGATGAGTCACTTGGCGCTACGTCGGGGCTATATAGTGGAGGTTCGAAAATATCCCATTAGAATTGCTAAAGGAGTCGTTGGGTTACTCGAACACTGTGAGGACGGGCATTGTTATGGATCAGAACAATTCCAGATGTTAGCATGTCTCTTCCTTTGTTTTGAATAGCTCTCCGTAAGTGTCGCAAAGTTTCACAATAAGAATCTGCAGTAACCGTTGAAGAAGGTCGTCTGTAGCGACAGACTTGGGTCCTGGACCCCCTTCATGATGCACATCAGTTAGACCATTTTTAAAGTTTCGACTCCATTCACGAACAACACCATCACTCATAAATCTGTCTCCATACACCCGACTCATTCTTCTATGAATTTCTGCTGCGCTACTTCCTTCTGCATGTCTGCAAGAAACGAATAACACTTCGCTATTGACACTTGGTGGGAGAATCAATAGAGACAGCCATGTTTACGTGACTGCAGCTCGACAAGAAATATCGCGTTGGACTCGGTAATGACATAGCGTGTGGAAGGGGACATGCGCAGTCCACTACGCATACCAGCTAACTGTCTCATTCGTGGCCTTCGTACTGGGCGATCTAAGAACAAAACAAAAATTTGTCTGTGGATTGAACATTTTTGGATTGTTATTTAAGGATTACTCGTTCCTTATTTCGCCAGAATAATGTGTCTAAATTTCCTGTATCTACTTACTATTTACTCTACAGAACAGTTTTAAATAAACCTACTAGTGCTACCTATAGTTTCATATTCATATTCATTTAAAAAGTGATCTGCTACCTTGCTGAATTACCACTAGGTGAGGGTACTCTTAAATAAGTATATCTTATAAACAATTTTTTATTGAAATACATATAAATTTGATTTTGGCAACAACGATTTTTGATAAGAACATTTTGGGTTGAAATATTTCTTCCTTTTACAAGCAGCCATTGTGATTTGTATATGTTTTGCGAAAACCTCTCTTTTTGCTGTTTCGTCGATGCTAATCATCACTTGTATAAGAAAATTTTCATATATAATATTTCTTTACTTTGTAAAGTAATATAATTGCTATCGATGCGGATGTAGTAAAATATTACTAGCACACACAACTTGGTAAGTTTGCTCGGCTTTTTTTCAACTTCGTTGTAATTAGAATCTTCTTTCAGGCTTAATATACGATAATTCAATACTGTTTCTTAAAAGAATTATAATTTAACGAGATCGTGTTAAATCACCACATAGAGCTCGTCTTCGATCTACAGGGGTAAAACAACGTTATATGAATAAATTGGTATTATATCCCTTACCTTCTTTCTAGCTTTTCTTTATTGGTGTGTTGTGATTATACGTCATGTACCTTTTCGTTTCGCTTTTGGTTTTGATACGATGTTCTCTTAACTGAAACTACTGGTAAATAACTGGTAGCTGTGCTTCAAATACTTTTGTCTCGTTGTCGTTGATGTTACATTGTCACTAGAGATTACGATGATGGAATTTAAGCTGTACTAAGGCTCAAGTATTCGTCAGCACCAGGTCAGATTATTCCATTATCGCATGTACTAATAATCATTGTATTACTGAGTTTACTCCCTACACCTTATACGCTGCCTTCAGCAAGGATCACTACAGCCTCTACAAAGACTAAAATAATTATATTACAAAGTAATTTTAATGAAATGTTTTTGTATACAGTTGCTACACATAAGTACCTATTAGTAAAATATCAAAGGTTTATGTAATACTTACAAGCTGAAGATTTATAGAATGATATCCATTTCGGTTAACGTAAATATGCTCTGGATATACTGCATCATCACTTGGTGGAGTTATAGCTACATGTGTGCAATCCAGACATCCAATGACACCAGGAAAGGCAAACTGCCGATAAAACCTGTAAATAAGTACAAGACATCTATAAGACTGTGAAACAAATTTCGATACTATTTGGTAAAGCGCTGTAACAGTGAGAGGTTAATAATATACATAGGTATCAAAAATTAAACATGTTTTCACCTTAGTTTGAATGCTAAGCGCAGAGATTCGGGATGATGCTGGTAGGTCTTGCGAGACAATATTTATTAATGTATTTGTCAATTCTTTGTTTAATCGAAACTACAGAATAAATTGAATATCAGATAATTGAAATGCATCAATTGATCGATAATATCTTCTTCGTCTTTCAGCTAACTGCTCTGCTTCCTCTATCATAGGGATTAATTGAAAATATGTGATTTCGTCCATTGCATTAAACGTGAGACACGATAAGTAGGTTTTAATTTGTTACTTATCAAAAAAATAACTAAACTACAATATACACAACTTATAGATAACACTAACATATCCGTATAATTATTAAAAATTTAAATAATACTAACAATAAAAAGTTCCAAAAATTCTAAAGTATCATTCCGAATTTATTTAACTTAAGGTATACACAAAAGTAAGGTTATAATTCAGAGGACGGAGTATTAATTTTTTTACAGTAACGCATATGTTTTGTCAAACAGATTACTATTTACCATTCGTTACAGTGTCGAACGAAAAGTGATCGACTTTTAACGCATACTAAACTCGAGAATACAAATCTCGATTTCGGATTCGATAACTCGCCGTTATCGCATACGTTTAGAAACGAACGGTTTCGAGAATAGATGTCCTGATCCTGTTGCTTCCCTGGTTCAAGCTTTGGAAAAATAATAATTTATCTTTTCTTTCTTTAAAGCATGTGGCGCCTGTTTCTTGTCTGCCCTCCCTATCTTCCTATCTAAAATTTTTGTTCTTGCTTTCTAACTAACCTAACCATCTATTTACTATTTATCAACGCTTCAAAACACCCACGCTATCCAAGTGCTCTGCCGTCTCAGGACGGTTTGACTGAGTTACTAATCGAGCTAACTAACTTCTTCCAATTTTATGTGACGTGGTAGGTTAGGCACGTGGCAAATTGAAGGTAGAGATTAGAACCTATATGACAGTACATAGAGTATGGATGATGGCACAGATAATAAAGAATTGATGATAGAGAATTGGTGGTGGAGGATAGAAGATAGATACTAAAGCATATAGCATAGTTGATGAAGGATAGCTGATAGAACATAGATGATAAAGAACTGATGATAGAGGTAGGAAGATACGTGAAAAAGAATCGAGTATAGATGATGGATGACGGATGGTAGAACATAGATGATAGAGAATTGATGATGGAGAATTGATTAAAGTGAATAGAAGTTATATGATAAAGCATGGAGCACAGATGATAGGAGATGGAAGGTAAAAGGTAGAGAATTGATGGTAAAACATGGAAAATGTATGTTAAGGCATAGAGCTAACGGATGATATACGATAGAACATAGATGTCTGAGAATTGATGATACAGGATAGAAGATATATGATAAAGCTGATAGCATACATGATAGACGATAGAATATAGATGATGGAGGACAGAAGATATATGATAAGAAGATATATAGTAAAGCGTAGATCAAGGATGACGGATGATAGAACATATATGATAGAGGATTGAAGTTATGTGAACAACCATAGAGCATAGTGATGGGTGATGGAACATGGATGATAAGAAGTTGATGATTGATGATAAAAGATTGATGATATAGCATTAAAGCATTGATATTGTGTGATAGAATATAGACGATATGGAATTGATGCTAGAGGATCGAAAACATATGCTAAAATATAGGACAGAGGTGATGGATGGTAAGCATATTGAATAGAATTGATGATAGAGAGAGGATATATGGTGAAGCTTAGATGATTTTTTCGTCTTTCGTTTTCCGTTTAATATCTGATTACATCAGCACCGATCGCACTATCGCCAAAGACCTCTGGAAATCCACGTCTCCACTGAAATCCCCCGGACCAGTCACGCTGTTGAAGTTACCTCCAGGAGGAATTCAGGCCTCCAGGGGAAGATATTACCGCTCACCTGGATTGGCGACCGAGAATCCGCCGAATTATTATTAGTTTACGATTATTTTGTATTTTCCTGGATAAAGCTTTTTTTTATAATTTCACTAAAACTTATTTTTGACAGGGACACAACGACCATCCTTGAGCTATCATAGCAACGTAAGAGCGTCACACGACGTTTCTAGAAGTGTAACTTCCAGTCTGTAGATTTTAGTTAAGATATTGTATATTCTTGTGTTTGTTAACCATCTTGGATCCGCGCAGTTCATAAAGAGAAATCATATGCCCATAACCATTGCAGAGGGTCGTCATCTCGTGATTGGTAGCTTCTTCGGTATTGCTGTCAATACACGCACTATTTAGGCTAGGTAAATACATGCACAATATTAGGCTAGATTAATACACGCAAATTTTAGGTTAGGTTAAAACACGCACAATATTGGATTAGATTAATAAAAGCAAAACTTTAGGCTAGGTTAATACACGCACAATATTAGGTAGATTAATACACGCAAAATTTTTGGTTAAATCAATGTTCGTCATTCGGTATCCAATGAGAAACGGGAAGGACCTTGTTGGCACTGTTGATGCCTCTATCATCTATGTTCTATCATTAGTTATCTAGCATCTATGCTCGATTCTTTATCACCATTATTCTGTGCTTCATCATTTATGTTCTACTATCTATCAACCATCATCAATGCTCTATCATATACCTTCTAACCTCTATCATGAATTCTCTATCTTATATCGTCGGTCATCTATGCTCTATGATTTATCATCTATCGTTCTATCCCCCATCATCAACGCTTTATCAACTGTCTTCTATACTCCATCATCAATCCGCTATCATCTATGTACTATCGTCCTCAACGTTCTATGCTTTACCACATATCCTCTATTCTCAATCATCAATTCTTTATCATACATGTTCAACCATCCGTCTGTAATACGCTTTATCATATATCATTTATTCTCCACCTCTATCATCAATTATCTAACATCTATGTTATATCATCAGCCATCCATCATCTATGCTCTATGCTTTACCATATATCATATATTCTCCATCATAAATTCTCTCTATCATGTGTGTTCTATCGTCCTCCACCCAACATCTGTAGCTAGTTCACGTATATTCTAACTCTATCATTAATTCTTTATGATTTGTGTGCTATCAGTCATCAATCATCTATGCTGTATGCTTTATCATATATTTTCTATCCTCCATCATCAATCCTCTATCATCCATGTTCCGTCATACATAATCTGTGATCTATCCTTTGTCATCTACCTTCTACCCTCTATCATCTACCATGTATCTTCTGTCATTCGCCATCATCATCTATGGACTATGCCTTTCATATATCTTCTACACCATTATCAATTCTCTATCATCAATGCTATTCAATACAGCATCTATCACCTCTGTCCTACGTTTTATCACATATTTTCTATCCTCTAGTATGTAAGTTGTGAGTGTGTGTGGTGTGGTGCGGTGTGTGTGTGTGTGTGGTGTGTGGTGTTTATTAGGGGCAGTTTTTGAGTTGTATCAACTATTTAAAGATTGCACATTCCAAACTTATAAAAATACCAACGTATAGATCTTAAACAAATCGATTAATTATATTCTAAGCCATTTTTTAAAACGACGCGTAATTAGGCGGCAAACAATTCCTTCCGTAGAATTTAAGTATTAGTTAAAAAAATTTTAATATCTAAATAACAATCAACTTTATAGGAAAATGAGTAAATATTTTAAAGCTGCTTTAATTTTACGTAACTTTTCTTTGTAAACTGTCTTAATACAAAGCAAAATAAGTCTTAAACTTTAATTTAATAGTTGTGATTTTTTTTTATTTTAGCATCTAGATGTTCATTAATCTTGATCTGTTATGAAGTTTTAAACATCCATCTAACATAGATATTTTTTGGTATTTGTGAGTCGTGATCTAGACACAAGCGGAAATGTCCGGCATCTTTAGGCGCATCAACTACTAAGGTTATTAGCACTACCCGCCACTAGAATTTTGACCTTCTAAAGGAATTCCACTTTAGAAAGTGAAAGTTAACGTATCAATAATCGTATTGCCACGGGACCTACAGTTTTACTTCCTATCAGAAAAGGCGGAGTGTCTTGGTTTTTCTCCGTTTTAGAAAAGGGACTACCTCGGCCAGATTTGAACTCGCGCCGCTCGGGTGAAAGAAAAGCACCCTAACTATTCCACCACCGAGGCAGCTAACATAGATTATGGCACACATACAATGTTCGCTATTCTCGATATGAGCGTATTATAATTAATAATTGTACAATTATGCTTAAAAAATTATCAGTAAAGTTATTTCCACTTTGTGGGTTGAAAGATCGCGTGTTGTTCGACACAGATATTTTAATTTTATAATCATTCATTATGTTAAACCATATTGTATTACACTATCAGTCTGTACAACTATAGTGCTGAGACCATTATTGTAACGGCACAATTCCTTGTTCGCGGGTTACCATGGCGTGTGCCAGTGGCGTAGCGTTGGTTTTCACCGCCCGGGGCCGATCGGAAATTCGCCGCCCCCGCTATTTTAATTATTAGTATAAAGTTTAAATATTTTA
Organism: Vesta saturnalis; assembly: GCA_036346205.1. NCBI lineage: Eukaryota > Metazoa > Arthropoda > Insecta > Coleoptera > Lampyridae > Vesta > Vesta saturnalis. Next base: position 706,665 of record JARFJB010001868.1, read on the forward strand.
TTCAACGGATCTAATGTATATTGAACAACTTATTGAAAGTCAAGATAAACTACCACTGCTTCGGAAAGATCGAAGGAACATATCATATATCTATGAGAAGAAATGGCGCAAGAAACCCACAGAAAGCTTATCTTTTAAAATGTCAGAATGTTTACAAGGCGTCTTATTAACTTGACACTAGATACACACAACAATAAATAATAATAACAAGTATTCAAGTATTTATTTGCCAATTGAGTGTATAATAGGATCTTAATAAATAACAAGTTATACTTAAGGGGGAGACAAGAGCCAACTAGCGCCACCCATCATTTTATTTCTTTTACTTCTAGATCAGATCAAATTAAAAAAAATTAGATTAAAAATGTACTCTTCGTGTTTTTTTCAAAGCAAAATCTTTTACACAATCGTCAATATCAAAATGTATCTCATGTTCAATAGCCAGAATAGCTAAATTTGATAGTCTCAACGTAGACATAGTCGATCTCAGATAATTTTTAATTAACTTTAGTTTTGAGAAGCTTCTCTCGCAACTGGCATTACTAACGGCAGATGTTAAATAAATCCTCAACATTATGACAATGTTTGGTAAGCCATCTTCAAGTTTGGACTCAATTATGTATTTTAATAAACCCAGAGTGCCGGACTTAATAAGCTCGGTTTTACAGTCTAGGTCTGTTGCAGCTACGAACGCCTGTAGACGTGCGTGCTCTTGTTTGAACTCTTCTGTATTTATGTCCCGAGGAGCTAGTTCTTCCGAGCCCAACATTACTGCAGCCTATTAAAAAGGCATATCTTTGCGCTAGACTTTGCAGCTGTTGGAATCGATCACGAATTTTAGCAGTTACTCTGTCTACTGAAGTAAACATTGTTCGCCTCAATTCGTCCTCGTACGATAACCCAACATCTACACTTCCGTCGCCAAAAATATGCCTCCTCCTGATTCGTCTTGGAGGTTCAAAAGAAATCCCAAGCTCTTCACATAAACTTTTGCCATATCGTAGAGCGTCGTCCAAAAACTCCTCTCGTTTTTCTTCTAATACAGTCTGTAAAGCACTTATTTTCTGAGCATATTGATGTATGTTTAGTCCATCTGTTTGCAAATACTTTTTCGTATCATTAACTTCACGCAGTACCGGTTGCCAGAAGCCTAAGTAACATAAAAATGAAATGATTGCATAGCGACTAATAAACTTCCTGCAACCGTCCGTATGTTCAAGGTTTCATCATTCGTTTCCGTCAGTTTTTCCAGTGCAGTTAAAGTTTCTTTGTAATGTAATGATGTCTAATGGAATTTATAGCATTACCTCCAGCGCTCCAACGTGTGTCCTGGACTCTTTTCAAACTGTTTCCTGTGGCTGCAAGAAGAGCTTCTCACCGGTGCGTTGACGTAGAAAAAAAGCGTAGAGCCGTTCTAGCGTGCCAAAGAAAGTCACCGAATTTACCTCCACTTCAGCTGCATGTAGGCAATCTAGGTTTAGTGAATGGTTTGAGCAAGGAATAAATTCGGCATAGGAGTTGATATCCTTCATCCACTGCTGCACACCTGTGTGGCATCCAGCCATCGTGGCAGCGTTATCGTAAGATTGCCCTCTACAATTCATGATATCAAGTCCGTCATCCTTAAGTTTGCTCGCTATAATGTCACTAATACCTTCCGCAGTTTTTCTTTTATCTTCAATCAAATCTATAAAAGATTCCTCAACTCTAACCTCCTGATTTTCAATTATCACGTATCCTAATACTTGGCTCGTTTGATCTATATGGGAAATGTACGGGGTGCTGTCAAAAATCATAGAATAATATTTGGTGACATATAAGTAAGAGACATGTTTTGGCCCATTTTTATCCTTACCAAATGTTCTCTGAGAACAGATACACCAATTCCAAAATGTTACCTCTGTAAGTACTAGTGTCATCTTCCCTGTGGCCACGTAACGCCAAATTTTGTTTTCCCAGAAATTGTATAATATCAAACATTCTTGTCAGAATTTCATACCATCTGTTGGTTTCCTTTGCCAATATATCTTGTTCCTTTTTATCGATTGTTTGTCCTTTTCGAAGCCTATTTTCTAACTTTTTCCATTTGCAAAATTTTTCGTTATGTTGTGCACTTGATTCATGATTGGCTACCTTAGGATTCAATTTTCATCACGTCGGAGGAGCAAAATTTTGATGCATTTCATGAATTGGCGTTTCCAAATAAACGGCAACATAAGCAAAACAATGAAGCTTTCGAAGGAGAATATACCATTCAAGAGCGTAACACTTTTTCGCCGTTTGGCAATGTGCGGTAAAACGAATCGTTAGTCAGCCGTCTCGATACTACTTTTGATTTTATAGAGTCTGTGTCTGACTGAATCGTGCGTGATGCTGTTGACTGTTTAGAGAAGTCTGTATTCATGTGTTGAACGACTTCAGGCCCCTCTCTGTATCAATAGCAACCTCATGGTTGAATTTAGACTTTCAGGCCATTTTCCAATGTCGTTGCTATCAAAATCAGTTATGTTCTGTTGCGGTGTCGGAATTTCAGCAGTCACAGCAAAAGTATTTGAATCTGACAAATTCGTACTATCAACAAAAGTTGCGAGTCGTTGGTATCGGGTATTTGTCCTATTTGAGCTATGTTTGTTTTCGAACATCTCTAGTTTTTAAAGAACTCACATCCGAAGGGCCTGGCGTAGACTCTGGCGAAGCTGGCGTACACTCTGTCGTCTCCGAAACTTTCACAAACTTAAAAAAAGCTCCTTCATTCTTCCTGATATTCTCCACCTTTGCTTTCTTCTTATTCCGATAATATGCTCCACTTTCTTTTTTCCTTTTCATTTTTAGTTAGAGATGTGCTTTAAAAGAAAAGAAAACGTAATCATTTTTTATTATGATTTACTGACCCTAAAAGAATATATTATTCTTTGGTTTAAAAACGTGTTTTAGTTTTTTATTACTCCTCTTAATCCCTATTCTATAGTAATTTATTGAAAATGCTCTAAAAACACGAAATGTTTTTTGTAAAGTCAACTGTGCGAATATGGGATGCCATGCAATAAGGGGTTAATAAATGAATGACGCAAAGATTTATAAATAAATCTGTCAGATGTCGAGTCAATTTAAATATCAGTCGATTATACTACATCACTATTTACAACTGACCAAAAAATTGCAATACTGCTAAGCTAATGTCATTTTACTGACTAGGTTTAAAAAACATAGTTTAAGGTTTAAGTAAGTAGGTATACGATTATATCACTCAATGTGTAATAAGCCAATGATATTTACGTGTTTCTCGAATATACTTTGTAGTAAGTAGTTCATTGCAAATTGATCAATTGCATCTCTCCAATATTGTTTATTTAATGTGGTGTTTCGTTCCGATTGGACAGATTTAATAAAAAATGGCAGCTGACGTAAATAATAAAAAATTGCATTTTTTAAACGTCAATCTATAATAAAGTGGTTTAAAAATGTAATAAATTAATGGGGGTTAAATAAATGGGTTGTAAATGTTCTCAAAACAAATCGTTAAACTAACCAGAGATCCAAAACACTCAATAAAGATAATGCCGTTGTCTCAGTCGGTAGGTTATAGTAGGCCGATTTAATCTTTTTGACTTGCTTAATCACCACAAATTTCTGATTAGTTATTGCCACTTAACATCAATATAGTAACTGCAATGTAACAATAATAAACATTCTTTCGGACGCCAAGTTATTTTTTGATTATGCTCGGAATAACTAAACCGAGGACAAAATAAAAAATTCATCACAATATCAAAACAAAAAAATATACAAACTATGTTTATTAAATATTTCAATTTAGAATTATATAAAATATATCTCAAAAACTAATTGTAATAGTCTTAAATTACTAAATTATGGATAAAAATTTTTCGAAAATTTTTTGTACACAACTTTTTGATAACATCTGGTATCTAAACAAATACGGAAATGTAAACCAAAGGTGATGTAATCTTTGCACCAATATTGCGCAATGTCTCGTAATAATAATGCTGTACATTGTAAACCATACCAAAGTTGAATTTTACTTCTTATAAATTTATCTTCATGAATCTTGAATAATCTAATGTTTATTGCATTCTCTGGAAAGTTCAAATAAAAAAGGTGTGATCTAAATTTAGATGTGAATTAAAGGCAAACTTGCAATCATAAGCATCAAAAATGCCAAAAGTAAAAATGATAAAAGTAAAAGTTCTAAAAGTGTAAAAGTAGTAAAAGTGCCTGCAAAGAGCAAATGTTTTAAATTTTAATATAATACGAATTAAATGTACCTTACCATTAAATCAATGGCACTTTTCACAAAATTTAAGTGGAAACCCAAAAATGGCTTCCTGTATACACAGAATACATCAAGAAAATGAAGAAAAGGATAGGACGCTTAGGATGTCAGATGATACAGCGGTGCGCGAAAAAACGTGCACAAAGAATAAGTGCAGAAAAAATAATTCACGATACGGAAGCATAAACCCCTAAAAAGATATGCAAATTAAGTTGCCTACCACATACTTATAATTCATTAATTATTAAAAACCCTGTTTTCTTATATTTTACAACTAAATGAACGAAGAACGTAAAAGATTCGTTACAAATCAAAAGTATTAGAATTGTCAGTTTGTATTTCTTTATCTTCTTGTTTCGTAATATAATCATGACAAATACCACTCGAGCACTTCCGTATATTCTAAATACTTTCCCTTTTTCGAAAACAATTAAAATTTTTATCTGCTTACCTTCACTCCTATGTATTTATTCGATGACGTTCTCGAAGACAATAGATACAAAACATGTATTTTTATTTGTTTCAAACAAACATCAAACTACTAATAAACGGTAAGTAGGTATTTACAGTAACAAAATTATTTACTATTCGTACTTTACACTACACTCAAACTTTCAAAGTCTTACTACGAATTACCTTGTAGTAGTTTAATTACATTCTGAATGTCTTCGCGTTCGCGTACGTAATGAAAATAAGAAGTGTTTGAATAACTGAGTACTCGCTGTCGCTTGTTGGTTCGTTCGCGTCCGGGAAAACTCGGCGCCGCCCTTGCGCCGGCTGCCGGTTGTCGCTAGCACTTCGGCAGTACTCGACTTCATTTCGCCTCCTCTCTTTCGCACCCTTTCGCTTTTTATTTTCAATTGAAAAAATCGTGGTACTTGCTGCCTGCCGCGCCGCCCCTTTCGTATGACGCCCGAGGCCATGGCACCCCCTTGCCCCCTCAAGCTACGCCACTGGCCTGTACCATTGCGTAATTATTTGTTTCACACAAGTTTTAGAACAAATTTTAGTAGTTTGTGTATATAACAAAGTGCGTTTGAACTACTGTAGTATACGAGTACATATTTAACCTCAAAAATGTCACGTTCATATTTGCATCAAGAAAATTCTATTCAATATTTATGCGACTTATTAAATATTTTACCTTCAACTGCAAAAGGAAATTTACAATCACTATATTTGTAAGTTTGAAGCTAACCTTATTTTAAATAGATTTGTTCCTAAATATTTATTTTTATAGATCACGGTGTTGTGATATCGCAGAACGTGAATCAATAAACCTTCCAGAAATTTGGAAATCTCGAACTCGATGTCCACATTGTTTTATAGAATACAAATGTTATAATAAATCAAGTCAAGTTGAAAAACCTAGAAAGCAAACCAGATTTGATCGAAAGTTACTAAAAAAAAATGAAAATGGTAAAGAGTTAACAAGATACCAAAAACATTATTTTAAAAGCTTAAAAAATAAATCTTGTACCCGATATAGCACATTAGTAAGTAATTTATAATTTTAATCTTCATTATTAATTAAATGTTGTAGACTGAGTTATGCAAAATATGTAATCATAAACGTTCTACCATCTTAAAGAAACCTGACAAGAATATTATACAATTGGCCATACCGCAAATTATAAATAAAAAAAAGAAGAAAAAAGATAAATTTGCAGGACTTAATAAAGATATTATTTCACAAGTGCATTCACAAAATGCTCTTAAAAATACCCTTAAAACAGTAGAAGCAAGAAATGTTTCTGAGTTTCACATAGGAAATAAAGCGATGAGAAGAAAGAATAAATTACCACAATTTAACGATATTAAATCACAAAATGCTACCAAAACCAAACAAAAAAAGCGGTGGAACTTAAAAATGATTCTGAGTGTGATGAAATGATAGTTACAAAGAAATTGCTACTATTTAAAAATGAATCATTTAAGTCGAAAAAAAGAAAATTGGAAAACTTAAAAAATATACTTCATAAATCTAAAGAAGAGAAGAAATCGCCTTTACAACTATTTTTAAGTAGTATATGATTTATTACAAATACCGAATATTAAACAGGCACAAAAGATTGTATATATACTTAATATTAAAAGAAGTTTTGTTTTGTTTTATGACCAAATAGGTTTAGATCAAAATGTTTCTATTTATTTCGTTTGTGGTTAGTAGTGATAACACATTATTGGTATGGAAATTTAACACAATGTTAAAAATTCAACAAGAACAAAGTACTTTTCACACTGATTTTGAGATAACCATTTTATTTAGTTTTTAAAGGTATTCTAAATTTTGATTTTAATGAAAATCAGACTAAATTTTGAGAGAATTTTAAAAAATGTGAATTAAGTAAAATGCACTATTTTGATAACTAACTTTTACGATCTTCTGATTGCATTTCCAAATACCTAAAAACCTTACTTTGAATTTTGATGCTCTTTGGTTTTGTTTAAACACAGGTGAACATATACACACATTTACAAAGCCACAGACTATTTTATAAAATTGATAGTTTTGGACTCGGGTTGGTTCAAAACTATTTTTGGTTAAAACTGGAATTTGATTTTCTATTTTCTTATTATGGATAAGGATAAGTTAAAATGAGTTTTTGTACAGGATGATTAACAGGTGAGAAGATAATGTGATAATCACTTTTTTTATATATGTAGAAGTATATGATCACTTTCAATAGCACTGATTTTAGCATAAAATTCCTGTTTTATCAACGAACTAATTTATTTTCAAGCTAACTGAACATAATAATAAATGACTTTTAGATGCTATAAGGTAATTTATGGAGTACCTTGTTACTCAACAAGAATATTTTCAACAAGTAACTGGCGAAGTCTAACACAAATTGGCAACTCAACTAACTAAACATTGTTTAAAATAGCTTTATGTATAAACATATATGCATACATATAATTATTAATAATTATGTGTATAGATAAGAAACAAATTAATAATAGATCTAGAAAAAAAAAGAAAAATGTAAATATCATGTGTTACGGTGCATTTCTTTCTCAATATTTGCCACCCTTATTTGTGTTCAATTTCTAACATTTATCCTAAAATTATAATATATTCTTAATATCTGTCCTTTGTTAGTACCCTACCTTTATAACTTTTCGAATTATAAATCCTTTTCCTAAATATCCCTTTTAATCAATAAAATATCTAATGATTTTCAATCAAAATTATAGGTTATATTTATGTTTGAATTTTGAATAGTTTAAATGCGTTCACCTTGAATTGCGATTCACGAATTATCATTGGCCAGTTTTAAATTTTGCTCAAATTTCGCCATAGGCGTACCCATTTTACTTTCCCGGTGAACACGTAATCCCATCTAGTATTTTTGGTGTTTGTCTTTTAATTAATCTCATTTATTTTGTGGTGTTTCATGTGTACATTTTACCCATTACCTTTTATTAATATTTATACCTATATTTTCTTGTTTTACCTAACTTAAATAAATTCACGCCACTGTTGTGTAAATTCTGTCGATATTTCCCTATTCTCAAAATCTTGGATAATTTTCCCGCTCATCGGAACCCTTCTTCTTCTTACTTATAATTCTATCCTTGTCGTTCGGCCAACAACCAGTCAAATTCGTTTGAAAAATCAAATATGATTATTTCTTTTATTTACGGAATTCACATAATTTTCCTATAATTTGGTAAGATATATATCGAGTCTAGTTCAAGGGGTATTAGTGGTTTATCGCACCTTTTCGTCCAATATTTGGGATTTAACCCCACAACCCGCTACCTATATAAGTGCTACTGTTATCCTATAAGGACCAGAGCTTTCCGCAATTGGGATTTTTATGGTAACGGCGTTGCTAGACCTAATCACGTTGATTATTCAAAACAACTTTTTTTTTGTAAGTAGGTTTAACATAGTATTTTCCACCTTCCCATGTAAATTACCTTTCAGATTTGCACACCTAGATTTTAACAAAAAAAAGAAAGCCAGAAACAAGCCTATGTGTTGATAAAAATATATATTTATTTAATTCTAAAATTGTTTCTTGCAAGGCCATCCAACATCTTGTAAGTAGCCAATTATCGATAATTTGAAATTATGCCTATTCTTCCTCTAGGGCCTTTTTTTTCTCCTTCCTCGTCGTACTCTACGTTGTGATCGTCGCTCATCATCGCCTAATAAAAAGAAAACACAATCATCCCTTCACATTTATCATTTCATCAAGCAGTATCATCTATCATTTTCTGATTGTTTTTTGTTCTTAATGTGTAATATAAAGTAATTCACCCGTTATTTAATTGGGGGCAAAAGTAACCCATTAATTTTTTTTAAGATCAAAGCAGGCGTTTATTTAAATTAAAATATTAATTATTTGGTTTATTTGTGTAAACTCGAGATCTCGGGGAAGGTACCTTTAATTTTTTTTGTTAATACACACATGTTTTTGTTACGCCAATCAACCTTACCATTATTTAATTATTGATACAACTTTCACCTTTTTTTTTATTTTTTTTAATAAATAGTAATTTTCTATTCATATATTTCCTTCCTTTCACGGTCCTCCTTTAACATGTGGGAATTTTTCTGACTTGGAATTACGGCAGATAAGTGCAACAAGTTAGTGGCGCCTCCTGACCTTACCTTATGAAATGGTCTACCCATTGTGAACCCACTCCCATTCCACCGTGAGCAGCTGGTTTGCCGTAGGACCCTCTTCCTCTTTTCGATTGTAACACATGTTCACTTAACTTAACTATCAGGATCTACATATGTGTTTAACATTAAACGCTTTAATTTGTTTAAATTGCTTAATGTTTAATTTTTTAAGTTCGATAGGTAGCAACTTGACCAAATTATATACAAAGAACATTTGAAAGTGACTAAGACGACGGAGCACATTAAAATTACCTTTATATCTACTGTTCACCTTTTCTGCACTAGACTTTTTAGAAAATTTAGCCTTTATAAATTAATTGTGAACCTGAATGCCCAAAAATGGCCTAGGATGCTCAAAACTCTTAGGAGGAGCATAAAGGGATGTTGAATTGCCAATAGATGCCTATGAACCTTAAATTTTGTCATATCATAAGTGAGAGTGTAGAAGAATGTGGATTGCGCCCGTCTAGTACAACAAGTGGAGATTTGTACTGCACACTGATAAAATGAATGAGCGAAACCAGTATTCCTGTTACGCAGAAAGAACTGAACGATTCTTCTTATCCTCAAAAAATGTAGGTCAAAACTAAAGGAAGCCATTTATAACCCTAATCAGTTGCCCTTTGAATACGATCAATGATATCGAGAGCATATTGGGAGAGCAACCAGTATTATCCACAGTGCACCCTGTAACTTTGCCATTCAGAGCTGCTTCCAAAATAGTAGGGTATTCTCTTGCAGCAAAAGGACATTTTATTTCAATAATTCCATTCGCATCTACCAGTGCGTCTGGTGAAGCTCCTAAATGTGAGGTACACAAAATCCACATTCAGATAAAGAATTGTTTGGGAAGGCATTACGAATCTGTTCCATGGCAATTGCTTCATTTCTTTGCCCCATTTAGTTGAAGAAGCTGAAAACTTTTTCACAAAACTAATGACCGTTTTCGCACGAGGTGTTGTATCCCTAAGTTTGCAGATTCTGCCGAAATTAGAAGCTGTTAATCTTTTAAACGTTCACTTCTCCAAATCAAATTTTCGTATTGACCTCGACTTTCTCGTTCCAAATTTGAAATTTCACTTTTGTTTTCTAAACTTTTCAAAAACTCATCGGCTTTCAATTTATACGTTTCTGGGTTCATACAGGTACATCGTCGTCTACTCCCTTTCCCATAATTGTTATCTGGTCCAGTCGTACGTTTTTGATATTTTTCTTCCTTGACTCTAAGTTTAATTTACGTTTACATCTAAGTTGCCTTGTTCTATCTTTTTTGGACGCAAACCTTCTCAAATATTTCCCCGTTGGGCTACGCTTTATAATTCTTTGGTCACTTTCGAGTGAAATTTTGATTGATTATTGAACGATGCTGCCCCGCTTTGCACCTTACTTCATATGAGTCTCTCATCACAAAATTGCACCGTTTCCTCCAATGAATTTTGCAACAATAATACTTTCTGCTAAATTATTATTTACATTGTAAAGTAAGCTGTCCACATGTTGAATGACAACCTAACAGCATTTTTCAACCCATCCCATAAGCCACACAACTGCAAATCTTCAATATAATTTGTGTCATTTTTTTTCTGGTACATTGAAACTGCCTAGTAGAACAATGTTCATGGTTTCCAAAACATGATTGAGTAAATTGCTGGAAATCATTTCCCGTTTCACTTCACTGGCTTATTTGACGTAGAGAATTCTGTGGATCTTTTTAATTATACAATATAAAGAAATTCTCAATCGTTCCAAATTTTTTCACAATTTTGCGCATGGTTACAGGTACAACTCCTATTTGTTGTTCTGGTCTTGCTCAATTCTTATTCTTTGTTAAAATTTCTGCATATATGGTTGGTGCACTCAATTTTTTAATAAGCGAATCTAGCCCATACGGCCTAATAGTATTCAGCTTATCAAAGACACTACTATCTCCATCGCCTACAAACACATTCAAATATTACGGCCACTTACAAAAATAATACTTCTACGAGTATATGTATCAACTATAACGGTCATAAGCAATTCGGCATAGTGTAGACAACACCACTTCTCCGATGCTATCCGAAAATGTTTGTATGGAGAAGGGTGCAGTCAATAAGGTATTCACTAATGTGTAAACGTAGCGTGCTAAGGAGAACTGGAAAAACATGTTTTTATTGTGGTTGCTGGCACGTATGCCAGGACTTTCATTTCCACGACAACTTACCAATCATATATGCATACTTTACACCATGCATAGCAATACTTTGTTTGAATCCCTCGGCGACTATCTGCCTCCATTGCATTTGCACTTCCTGACCAGTTCTTGTAGCAGGTATGCTCAGGAATATCTTTTTTCATATTATGTTTAGTGCAAATAAGACAAAATGTGTTTCTTACGCTAAGAAAAAGAATTTTTTGAGAGTGAAATCCAAGCCTAAAAATTCGTTGTCAGCGAATCACATTTAAATTGTATTTGTTTTCACACTTGCAACACCTGATAATGAGCTGTAGTTACATTTATAAGAACGCTTCGCCCAAGAGCCATCAACAACTACAGTGAGCAATGGAATACCTTAGCTGTCAACACTACCTCTTTGAATAGCAAGATCTTTTTCTATTCGTACAGCCTCTTCCATTTCTTCTATAGCAACATCTCGTATATTATCATGGATATTTTTTTGTAGAGCAAAATAAGTAGCGGTTGACATAGTGGTCATATTCAGTAAAGCGCATTGCTCTTCCATCTGAGAAAAACTTTGACCCGTGCAGATATTTCCAAAAACCTGAACAATACCCTCAACATTACAAAACTAACATCTATGAAAGTACAAAGTTGATAATACCATGGCGTCATTTACAGACATAACTTCACTATTATTGTTTCTGTCTGATTCTATACTTTCTTCTTTTTGGCACATTGAACACTTGAAAAGCAAAGAAGTGTTGAATCCTTTGCGAATCTCCTTGACAAAGGTCATGTTTGTTGAAGAGCAACCAAACTTGTCATGGTCTCCAAAGTGTTTCAGTTGCTACATCAAAGAGGCGCCTACCTTCTAGAGGAACTGTTTCTATCGGTTGTTCACTTTCACTAAAAATTCAGTTTTCTTATACTTATAGAAGCTCGCGATGCCAATTACTTACACTGTGTATTCTAGATATTCAGAATACGACTCTGTCTCAGAAACACTGCCATTATCATGGCTTGAGTAGTGCTCATCATCACTATATCAAAAGTAGTCATTTTAGTACCAGTGCAGCTAAAAATAAATTTGGACTAATAGGTAGATACATACATAGGTATATATTGTTTTAATAAGGGAGTACTGTGTGGCATCGAGAGGTTACTATTTCAAAATCTTTGGAGAGACTGTTTATTGTTAGAAGAAAGGCAAAATAGGAGTGCTTTTGTGAACAACTTTTGGGGAGAGGCTTTCCATTGGGAAATCCACTGTGTACGTAGGTACAACCTAGCTATCTAACTCGAGTAACTTGTAAGAAATAGATACCTACCTTGGAAGGCTATGAACTGAATTTATATTTGCAGTAATACTTTTCGGTTCCGGCATACAATCACCTATAATTGTTCTTTGTTCGACAAAGGTTTCTCTAAAAGTTTATTATATTTTATAGGTAAATACAGCATATATCGATATTATAAATAATGTTCGTTGTTTTTCAATTACATACCTGGATGTACCAGCAGATGAGGTTTCTATATTTTGTTTTTACGAGCGGTCATTCTGAAATAGGTATGTCTAAGTATAGGCACATAATAAAATAGAAATATTATATGTATATATATATATATATATATATATATATATATATATATATATATATATATATATATATATATATATATATATATATATATATTATCAGGGTGTGTACTATTTCATAGGGACAGTTTTAAACAGGAACTATTTATAATGTCATTTTAGTTTTACAGCACAGAGAATCACCGATTTATGTTACATACCTACTAAAATGTAGATGCTGATTTGACCAGTTTATTTGTTTGATAAATACACAATTTTTTCACCATTGAATTCCCTAGCTATTCAGATTTATGAAACACAGAGGAAAATACCAAAATCGTCAGACTAATAAAATAACGAAATAAATGTATTAGCTCAAATCAAACCTTTTGCAGCAAAATTGCTAAATACGCTCCTTTTTTTCTATCAGCACTATCTACTCTAGCTTACGAGATAGCAATACTGTCCCTATGAAATAGTAGACACCCTATATATATATATATATATATATATATATATATATATATATATATATATATATATATATATATATATATATATAATAGATATATTTTTACCTTGCCCGCTCCCGCAATCGTTTCATACGTTGCTTTACACTTAGACGTTTATCTCCAAGACGGAGGTGAAACTTATAGTTACCCATTTTTGCTAAGTACTTCTACTACCTAATCTTCAAACTAATGAAGTGTCCAGTATCACAAATAAAACTAAACAGTAATTAAAATTGTCTTTGTCTATAGGTACATAAAATTAAAAATGTCTTTGTCTATACACTAAATTATTAAAATTGTCGCCTACATCAAATTATTATCCTGGAAGAATATTGAAACACGTATTAACGGCACTCACTAAACACAAATAGTATTTGTTTATTTAGAAGTAACAATGGAAAGTGGAAACAGCAATGAATAAATTCGGAGAAGCTCGCACCATCGGATGCGGTCGCGGCGCCGGCCTGGATGCGGTAGTAGTGGTGTATTCCCCTCCGTAGTCTGGGCTGCAAAACTTCGAGATTTAATGCGACGATCCATCTTCTTAGAAAGATTACTCAGCCGCAGAATTTTTCCGAACAAGTTTATTTCTTTTTAATTGCCAAAGGTTATCTTTGAAGCTATGCAAAAATATAATTTTCGATTTCTTATTATTACTTGAATTACAGCATGTTAAAATTGCTCAATTTAAAGAAGTTTGCGATTTTTTGTAAAACTCCCCTGAAGGCGATCACGCAAAAGGAGCCTTTATAGCTCTACAGTACCTTTCCCTTCATAGTGTAGAAAAAAAATTAAATTGATATATCTATAAGTAAAAGAGGAATTTGTCGAAGTATGAGATACTGTTTTCGACATTCACATGCGGCTAAAATCTCGCCTTAACTGAACTACCAGGATTTACATATGTGTTTAACATTAAACGCTTTAATTTGTTTAAATTGCTTAATGTTTAATTTTTTAAGTTCGATAGGTAGCAACTTGACCTAATTGTATACAAAGAACATTTGAAAGTGACTAAGATGACGGGGCACATTAAAATTACCTTTATATCTACTGTTCACCTTATCTAAACTAGACTTTTTAGAAAATGTAGCCTTTTTTTTTAATTGTGAACCTGAACAGGCAAAATATGGCCTATCATGCTAAAACTCTTAGGAGGATGGATAAAGGGATGTTGAATTGCCAATAGATGCCTATGAACAGCTACCGTAAGTGAGAGTGTAGAAGAATGTGGATTGCGCCCGTTTAGTACAAGTGGAGATTTGTACTGCATACTGATGATGTGAATGAGCGAATCGAGTATTCCTAGCAAAGGTAGAAAGAACTGAAACGATTCTTCTATGCTCAAGCGACTCTATGTCAGAAGTTATAGGACGGGTCATTTATAACCCTAATCACTCTCTTTTTAATACGATCAACGATATCGAGAGCATATTGGGGAGCACCAATCCAGAGGTAAGAATTATATTCTAGATAAGGTCGAATTTGGGCCTTATACAGCAGAAAGAGTTGTCAGGAGGTAAAGCAGCGGTTTTGGTAGCTGACAGAAGTTGGTCAACCCATGATAGGTGTGCAGATACAGTCATTCCCAACAGAGTACCTAATAGAGTCTGAACACTTAAGATCTGAACCATTCATACTTACAACATCTTAGTTTTGTTAGCATTAAATTTAACTAGATTACTGCTTCCGCATGCAAGAATACATTGAATGTCTGTCTTTATTGAATTTGCCATTTCAGCTTTAATGTGTCGGTTGATTATGACTAGACTGAGATGAAATACAATGAAGAGTGCTGTCGTCAGCAAAGCAATGAACCAGGATAATTGTTGGAGAAATGAGGTCATTTATGTATAACAGAAAAAGTGTAGGCGCTATAACTGATCCCTGTGGCACGCCCGCGTTAATGCTTTTGAAAAAAGCCATTAAATATGACACTGATTCATCTTTTATCAAGGAAACTAGAAACCCAGTTGTTAAGCGTATCATTTAACCGAAACGACGTGAGTTTGGCAAGTAAATACTTATGCCAAACTTGGTCAAATGCTTTGAGATAAAACTGTTACACCGGATTGTTCTAATATAGTGTTCCAAACTTGGGTCACATATGAAAGAAGATCAGCTGTTGAACGACTCTGCCTATACCCATATTGGTGGTCACTAAGGAGTTTGTTAGTTTCAAGGAAGGAGAGAAGCTGCTGATTGATGGCCTTTTCTGTGATTTTAGACAAAGTAGGAGTGATGAAAATTGGTCGATAGTTCGAGGGATCGGTCTTATCGCCTTTTTTGGCAATAGGTCGAACATTTGCTAACTTCCATGTGAAGGAAATTCCCCACAAGACATAGAGATCGAATAGAGTTTAGATAGGACTAGTACTAGTTCGGGGGAACATTTTTTTAAGATAACTGGGATACCACCTGGGCCAGTCGTCTTATTGAGATCAACCCCACTGATGATCGATCCTAGGAGCTTGTGCCGAATGCGTATGAAGCAGAGTTGACTAGGAGCACATCTTCTAGAATCATTGAGACACGCATTTGATGCAAATAATTCAACAAAAACATTGGCTTTGTCTACAGAATCAGCAGCTACAGATCCGTCAAAAGATGACAGAGGGGGAAATGAAGATCTATGAAAGTTTTTACTAATGGATTTAGCTAAAGACCAAAATTTACTACTGTCCAAAGGAAATGTAACTAGTTCCTTGCATTTTCGTTCAAACAATTTTTTTGCTTTAGTGATGACAGTTTTGCAGATATTTCTTTTCTAGCACCAACGTATTGTGCATGATTCTCGACCGTTTAGGGTATTTCATAGATTTGGGTCTAGTAAGACTTTGTGGGTATATGTTGCTAAATGCAAAACTCCGCGATCTTACATAGAAAGTCATTGGAGCAGGTTGAATTTGTGATAAATGCGTTTATACTTTCTAATGCCATAAATGAAGCGAACATAAAGAGTGTTGTATAGCTTGAATTCTTTGTTTTTAAAGACGGTTAAAACATGGACTGTACAGAAAGTAAGGTTGTAACGCTCTTACTTTGGGCTATTAATTATGTAATCAATTGGTGCAAGTTTAGTACAACTCTAATTTACTCTACCGTGGCTTAGCTCAAATGTCGGTGGCGGGGCGGTTCGAAGGTTTATTTGGATATCTCCAGTAATCACTAACTAGACTACTTTATAAATTCGCTACTTGTACTAACTATACTATCCGAAAACAAAAATCAGAATAGTGTTGTAACTATATTGTCTATTTATACAGTTCTAGACTAAAATTTTACTTCAACTTATATAATACAGCAAATAATTATTTGGGAAAAGATGTGTCCAAAATGCGTCAATTTACAAACCTAACATTCCCTCGATATGTCTTTGACGTCAGGTCTCAGTTAAAACGGGACTGCTTCAGAGTGGTTTATGTTTCTTTCTTGAAATATTTAAAAGGAATCGTTCCTTCAATGTTAGAAGACGCAGATTCCTATATCACTATTATCCATTTACAGAAACCTGTATATTTTAAAATAAAGTTACGATTTTTCTAGTTGATTATTCCCCCGTTAGATGACACTGCTTTAAACTATTCACAATTACGGTTTCTTTTTTGATTTACAAAAAAGTGCCTAAAGTAATTTTTTTTTGGATATCCCAAAAACCGTTAAGTTTATAGTAAAAGGTGTAAGCACATCAAATATATCTGGAAACTATCGATGAATCGACAACTGCAACAGTCGTAGGGTCGATTTATCTGTTAATTTCTTTCATCAGTGTTTGATAAATGTACCAAATATAACTCCGGTGCAGTAATGTTTTAATGTAAATGAGGTTTGTAACTTTTTACATTAAAGTACGTATCGAAACTTGCTTCCACAGTGTCTAAACTTTCTACGTTTGTTTGAATTCGTTATAAAATTCTATGCAAAATGTACAATATTTTTTATGTACATTTGTCTCCTCAATTTGGGCTATTAAAAGAAAAATGATGGCTTGATCATTATGCAGGAAGGTTTCTTTTTTACCCTTAAATACTTAACGCCCTCTGGAAAAATTGGGCTGTAAAATTTAGTTTCATTATGTGTCCGTTTGAAGTGTAACCTTTTCCTAACAAAATGTTCTTTTCATTCAGGTCAATACCTGCTTTTTAAGAGAAGCTGCACATTTTTAAAAAAGCAGTATTTCAATTTTATTAACAACTTCGAACATTACATTATCTTACCGAGTAGGCTAATCAAAACATCCAATTTATTCATCTAGTAGCCTTACTTGGTTGCGTAATAAAGAGCAGAATACATTCTTTAAACTTTTTCGTTTTAACAAAATGACATCAGAAGATGTTGCACGTGCTGTTGCATTAAACGACGATGGCCGTAGTGTACGGTACATTGCAGAATTCTTAGGCAAAGCAAGACGCTATCGGTTCGATCAAACTGGTGAATATACGCGACATGATAGATCAGGAGACCGCGTGTTACCAATCAATGTGATAACCATTTCATTAATCTAACAATATTACGAGATCGTTGTGTACTTTCTACCGTTATTAGCCGTAGACTTCAGCATGTACGTGCGTGGTACTATAGCCTCTGTACGAACCATCCAGAGTAGGTTACAATAAGGATGATTGATGTCAAGAAAACCAGTTGCATGCCCTCTTTTACTTCCAGCTCACCGTACAGGGCGATTAAATTGTGCTCATGAACACAGGAACTGGTGAGCAGAAGAGTGGATGCGCGTATTATTCACGGATGAATCGCGCGTTTGTCTACGTTCACCTGACGGACGTCAACGTGTTTGGAGGGGAGCAGGTGAACGATTTTCCAAATGTTGTATATCTCTTAGAACGCCATTTGGAGGAGGTAGTGTCATGGTGTGGGCTGGGGATAGTGATGATAAAGAATGGTTCTTTAACCGCTATCCGTTATATCCAATAATGTTTAGCTGATCACGTGATACCCTTCGTTCTGTTTGTCGGACAACACTTTCCTTTAATGCCAGGCTCCACGTTGCACGGATTGTGGCTGATGATTTAGAAGAAGTGAAGATTTAGCAATTGTAGTGACCACCGCGTAGTCAGGATTGAATTCCAATTGAACGCTTATGAGATATGCTAGGAAGACGTGTTCGAAATCGATACAAAGCAACCGTACCAGATCTGCGAACAGCCCTCTTTGGATAATGGGAAAATGTTCCTCAAGGAGCAATTCAAAACTGCATTGAAAGTATGCCATGTCGCATGGAAGAAGTGATAAGGATACGAGGTGACAATACGCGCTATTAGTTTTTGGATGTTTTGCTTAGGCTATTCGATAAAATAATGTAATGTTCCAAACTGCTAATAAAATTAAAATACTACTTTTTTAAAAATTTGCAGCTTCTCTTAAAAAGCAGATATTGACGTGAATGAAAAAACATTTTGTTAAGAAAATGTCACACTTGAAACCCACGGACAAGCAAACTAAATTTTACCGCTACATTTTTCCACAGGGCGTTAAGCATTTAAGCGAAAAAAGCAACTTTTGTTTCTTCAGTCATCATTTTTTTTAAGAACTCAAATTCAGGACAACTGTCCGAGACAAATATCGATACTATGCTAGAAATTTGACCAAAATCGAAATCATTAAAAC
Organism: Vesta saturnalis; assembly: GCA_036346205.1. Classification (NCBI taxonomy): domain Eukaryota; kingdom Metazoa; phylum Arthropoda; class Insecta; order Coleoptera; family Lampyridae; genus Vesta; species Vesta saturnalis. The sequence goes on from JARFJB010001868.1 coordinate 725,475, forward strand.
CGTTATAGGTCTACATATATATATATATATATATATATATATATATATATATATATATATATATGGCATAAAATGAATTTCAGTGGCAGTTTTGAATATCTAAAGTGTTTTACACGATAAATGTTTACCTTGTGTAAAGCTCTAAAGTAAGTAGTTTTCGGGAAAATTGGAATACTACGAGAAGATACATATCTTGTTCCGACATTTATTAGTTGCAAATTAACAATCTAGTAGGTAAGTAGAATTCACAATATTTTAGAAGCGAACTTCAAAAATACTGTCATTATTTAAACGAAAGTTCAATTTGAAACTTTCCAAATATATATATATATATATATATATATATATATATATATATATATATATATATATATATGTGTGTGTGTGTGTGTGTGTATGTTATGTGTAAAGACGGAATACCTTGTATTACCCCCTCACCCTGTCCGAATACTGTCTTTATCTTGAATTTTTTAAGTGCTGTAGTTTTAAATAAATCTTATTCTTTCATTAACGTTATACTTCAAACAAGGGTGGCCATCTGTAAGTGATTATTCAGTAAGGGAATTATTTTTGCAAGCAATGCTTCTATTTTCATTTAACTCTTGATCTCAAAAACGTTGGCACCCCTGATTTAAAGCTGATAAGTATATTATAAGTTTTCCGCAAAACAAAACTTAGCGTTCCCCGTTTGAGAAGCACTGACGTAACCTATTTACATGTATAAGATGACCATTATTAGGACGTTTTCGTACGACCCCAAACATAAACCCCCACATAAACAATGATCATTGATTGTTATCACCGCCTTATATTAATAAACACTGCTTGTGTAACAATTTTATGAAAAAGTGTTTATCGTAACCTATTTATATGTAAAACGATCATTACCAGGGCATTTAGTATATAAGGTGATGCGCCCTGCATGGTCCTCAACTCGCCCAGTCATACAGCAACCACCAAGCGGGCAAGATCCTACAACGAGCAGTGGACGACCTGGAAGGATGGTACTCCAAATGGCGCATCGGAATCAACCCCGAGAAAAGCACCGCGGTCCTGTTCACCCGAAATCACATGAGGCCCACCAGGAACATCTCCATGTTCGGCCAGGACATCCTATGGACGGATTCCGTGAAGTACCTGGTACTCCTCATGGACAGGAAGCTCCGATGGAATCAGCACGTCACAGACAGAAGACCCAAGGTCTACGGCATCATCAAGAAGATGTATCCGCTCATGGAACAGCGTCCTTACGACCGACAACAAGATGCTGATCTACAAGTCGATCATCCGCCCGATGCTCACCTACGCCTGCAAAACATGGGCATACGCCGCTTCCTCGTACATCAAGCGCCTTCAGATTATCCAGAAGTGTCTCCGGATCATCACCGACGGTCCCTGGTATGTCAGGAACGACCGACTCCACAAGGACCTCAAGATGGCCACCCTAATGGACTTCATGAAAACCGCCGCAGCCAACCAGTAGATGGTACTAGCGGCCCATCCAAATCCCTTCATCGCGGGATTATGGAAATACGACGCCAACGACGAGATGCGGCACAAGAGGCCGAAGATCGTGCTGTGTTGAGTTAAATGAAATATTTATACATGTAGTTATATGTCTATTTATTGTTACATATCTTAAGTTATTTTAGGTTAGGTAGGAATGAAATGACATGTATATACTGTGCCCTGAATAGACCAAGGTCCGATGAAGGTATGGGGGGGCATCTGCCCGGTATACCGTAGTCCTACCGATTAAACTGAATTAAAATGAATGATGGTCCTCAAAATTATTGCAACCTCGTAAACAACACTCACTAAAGGGTATTACCGCGATATACAATGAGAAACACTGCTTGCGCAATAATTTTGTGACAACTATTAAATATTATTGTAACCATACTAAAATACTGTTAAACTGTCTTAAGACAGTTTAACAATATTTAATTTTTAATGACCTAGTTATTCTTTACTAAAATTTAATTGTATAGTTGGTTTTATACGTTTCTCAAACTGTAATATTAATAACAGGCTGATGTTTATGTTCTAACTTTTCAACTTTGTCAAAATGGTTTACATCTTTAACAATTTTAATAGATATTACTACTGACGAAGATAACTGTAAGTGTTATCGAAACGTTTAGATTGTATAATTTAAAATACACCATTAAAAAACCCAAAAATGATAAGTATTTTATTATGTGTGATAATGGTGAAAGTTTACATTTTCATATTATTGTAACCAATTTAATTTCTTTGTAAAAATATCACACCATGAACCTTGCATGATTCTAAAAACTGTTAGCACTACATAAACAATTATTAATGAACGATATTACCGCCTTACAACATAAAACACTGCTTGCGTAATAATTTTGTGATGAATTTATTCTCATACCCTATTTAATTTATATATAAAGAGATCACTACCAGGGCATCACCATATAAAGAATAATTACCGCCTTACGTAAAAATTAAACACTGTTTCCACATTAAACGTGTGACAAATTTATTGACCTAACCTATTTATATGTAAAATGGTTACTACCAGGTCATTTTCGTACATAAGGCGACGCGCCTTGTATGACGATTACCACTACATAAATAATGATCACCGAAGCTTAGTGTCACAAAGCACTGCTTACGTAATAATTTTATGACAAGTATGTCGTCACCTATGTGTATGTAAAGCGGTAACTACCAGGGCATTTTTGTACATAAGGTAATGGTCCTAAAAACTATTACCACCTCGTAAAGTATGATGACTAATGGTTATATCACCTTCTTTAAAAAATTTAACACTTGCGTAATGATTTTGTGGCAAACTTTTTGACATAACCTCTTTACATGCAAAACGATCACTACCGAGACATTTTCATACATAAGGTGATGCGCCCTAAAAACTATAATCACCACATAAACAATGATCAGTCAGGCTTATTCTCGCTTTATATAAAAAATAAACGCTGCTGGCACAATCATCTAGTGACGTTTGCTGATATAACGTATTTATATGCAAAACGGTCACTACCAGGACATTTTCGTACATAAGATGTGGCTCCCTGTGTGGCTCTAAAACTATTACCACTACATAAACAATGATCCTTGAAATTTATTGTTTTTGACATACAAAATAAACACTGCTTGCTTAATAATTCTATGACAAATTTATATTCCTAACGTATTTATTTATATACGGGGTGTCCAGAAACTCTACGGACAAACTTTGGGTAGTGATTCTAGACCCAAAAATAAGAAAAAAAGTTCACTTAAACCCAGGTCCGGAAACGCTTCGTTTAGGAGCTACAGGGTGTGAAAAAATTTTATTTTCCTCGGTTTTATGGCGATATTTTGCGAACAAATTTGATTATGGCCCTGAAATTTGGAGCACGGGTCGAGAAACTTAAATATTTTATTGATTTTGATGCTGCTAGCAGAGGGCGCCATCTACAGTGGTATGCTAAAAATTAATTGGCCTTAACTTTTTTACCACCAGGTATACTGACGTTTCGTTTGAATTAGTTTGTTCCCTTTTCAGTTCTAAGCAAAAAAGGTATACTTGGTCGATGCCTCTCAGATAAACCGTTTTCGAGATATTGGTTGATGAACAGTTCAATTTAATTCCCTATAATCCTTAGCTAATTGGAATTAAAAATCAAAGTAACGTATGTTTGCATTTTTATTTTGACTTTGAATTTAAGAACGAAAATGAAGAAATAAATAATAAAACTAAAAAAATAAATGTTATAAAAGGTGTTCCACATGAGGACCATTTGTTTCGATACATAATCTCACTCGTTTTGATAATGAGCGGCGAATCCCTGAACATATTCCCACATTATTTCTGAAGCTATCGCAGGCATCTACAGTGGTCTGCTAAAAGTTAATTGGACTTAACTTTTTTTACCACCCGGTATATTGACGTTTCGTTTGAATTAGTTTATTCCCTTTTCAGTTCTAAGCAAAAAAGGTATACTTGGTCGATGCCTCTCAGATCAACCGTTTTCGAGATATTGATTGAGGAACAGTTTAAACTTTAATTTATTTAACCAGCTATTGAATCTCTTGCCATTTTAGCAGGCTTTGACTAAAACAAAATGACAAGTTGTTGCTTAGATACACAAATGTATTTATGACATTTGTTGTTACTCTTGTTGATACAGCGTCCCAAATTTCAAATTAACATAAAACCGAGGAAAATAAAATTTTTTCACACCCTGTAGGTCCTAAACGAAGCGTTTCCGGACCTGGGTTTATATGAACTTTTTTTCTTATTTTTGGGTCTAGAGTCACTACGCAAAGTTTGTCCGTAAAGTTTCTGGACACCCTGTAACACTACCAGGGATTTTTGTACATAAGGTAATGCGCTCTATATGGACTATTGCCACTTCATAAATAATGATTACTAAAAGCTATTTAAAAAATAAACATAGCTCACGTATTAATTTGTGACAATTATATTTACATAACTCATTTATATGTGATACGATTACTACCAGGACTCGTCCTAGATAAGCTACAAAACGTACATTACTTATTTTGAGTAATTAGGTATCAATATTATGTTTTGCCTTGAGGTCATTATTGGCAATTGCTATCCCAAAAATTTTCTCTATGAAGCATCCAACAGTAGTCTCCCATCATATTCACATCCCATCGTCCTTGGTACCTCCGTTCCATTTCTTTCATGTCTTGGTGGAACCTCTCGCCCTGCTCTTCACTTACGGCACCAAGGTTTTCTGGGAAATAACTCAAATAGGAGTTCAAAAAGTGAAGTTTCAAGCTCATGGAGCACCCCAAGGTTTTAAAACATTTCAACATTTTATTTACAATTTCTTCATAATCCGGGTCCTTATTGTTCCCCAAAAACTTAGTCACAACTTCTTTAAATGATATCCACGCCTCTTTCTCAGCTTTTTCATCATCTTCTCAAACTGATTGTCTTTCATTAGTTTCCGAATGTCCGGGCCAACAAAACACTCCTTTAACTTTGCCTCAGACAGTCCCGGGAATTTCTTTTCAAGGTATTGGAACGTTTCGCCATCTTTTGGCAATGCCTTGACAAACTGCTTCATCAGTCCAAGCTTGATGTGAAGTGGGGGTAAAAGCACTTTTTTGGGATCAACCAAAGACTCAAAGTGAACATTGATAAAATTATTTTAAAAACTATTTTGGAAAATATAAAACCATGAAGCCGAATAGGAAAAACAACTTTTTTCGGCATATTCATAAATATTCGCCTTAAGGTAGGCAATCCCGCAGAAAAATGCATTTTGCGGAAAATGCTTACGTGCTGGGAAAAAAATGATGGCATTTCCGAACTCAGCGCACCAAAATACATAAGAATCGCCCATTATTTTAAAGAAAAAAATGTGGTCGCAGACCTGTGTAATTAAATAACTGTACTAACTGTTCGCCTATTTCTTTTCTAATTTTTTCACTTTTGGGTACTTCTTTTTTTATAGCCCGCTTTGACTGCTTAATAATTTGTTCTTTTATGCTTATAATGTCTTGCAAATATTGATCCCAAGTGATTGACATAAAAAAGTTTTTCTTAACTTATCTAGCCTATACAATTATTATCTTAAAATTAAACACTGTCACTTACTCATGTTCCTTGCGTTGTTTATGCACCGCATTTGTTGATCGTACTGTTGCGTCGTCAGGGTTGATCCAAAGTTGCGAATGCACTCTTTCTTCTAAACTGCATCTAACCTGGCATTGCTTCTTGCGGCTTCTTCCCGTATTGTCCCAGCTATAACTTTCTTGCATTTTGTCCATACCATCCACAAAACTATTAAAAGAACCAGCACTGAGGACTGACCACCGCTGTTACCTGCTTGTGCGATGATCACTTCTTCTTTTGTGGCGGACTGTCCCATAACTGTTGGTATTATTCTTTAGTCTTGTAATCTTCGGATCTCGGTGTATTCTGCTTCGGCAGGGTCGCCATGTAGTATCTAACCCCAATTGGTGTTTGTTTAAGGTTAGAGTGGTGTTATTATTTATTCTTACATGTTTTAGATATATTATTTATTGCACACATTAACAATGATGTACTTAACGACAAGAGTATATATGTTCTGGTTTTACCTAGTTACTTCTATTTATAATAGTGAAAAGTGTGTTGATAAGAATGCATGACTTTACAATTCCTTTAGTACATTGGTCTATTTATATTGTAATAATTGTTATTGCATATTTGCAAACTAAGTAATTTAAGTAGTTTAACTTTTAAATGTGTTTTACTAATTCTATTGAAATGGAATGAAATTGATTGTGTTTCGGAATTGCATCACATGAGGCATATAAACGAAAATATAAGTTTTACGAGTTATATACAAGGTTTATGAAAATGTAAACTTTCACCATTAACACTCATAATAAAATACTTATCTTTTTTGGGATTTTTTTTTTTTTTTTAACTCTTATATTAATAGCAGGCTTATGTTTATGTTTGAATTTTTCAAATTTGACAAAATTGTTTACTACATCTTTAACAATTTTTAACAAACATTACTACTGACGAAGATAACTGTAAGTGTTATCGAAACGTTTAGATTGTATAATTTAAAGTACACCATTAAAAAATCCCAAAAAAGATAAGTATTTTATTATATACAAGGTTTGTCAACTTTCATATTCATTCTGAAAATGTACAGAAAACTAATGTTATTTAGAGTGAATGTATACGCATACAATTTAGGATATTGATTATATACCATAACATAGATACAATTAGATCATAATTTAATATCAAATGAACGTTACGGTTAGGTACCGTTAAACGTAAATCAGACATAGGTGGATGATTCGTGGTATTTAATATGTACCGTGTGTCCCGATTTCGCTGTTATTATGAAAGACAGAATTGCAGTTTTTACATCCACGTACTGTTTTGTAGGGCTAAAATTCATGGAAAAATAAAAAATTACGTATCTTCTTTTGTTTTCGACTTGTACCCAAACGTCGATATTTCGATACTTTTTTCAAGATCTTATACCTGGCTTTTACACTTTGTTTATATATTGCAATTGCCGAATTCAGTGGCGTGCTTAGAATTTTTCTAGGGGCGCGGTTTTTGAGTAATAATATAAACTTGATTTTTAAAATGGGAATCATAGTTGGCTTGGTAACCATCAGGCGCAGTTCTATCTTCCTAAAAATTTTGTTTTCAAGAAGACGGTGGCCCAGCCCGTAATGCTCTGGCAGTGAGGAATTACTTAGAAAACCGTTTTCCAAAAGTCGGATTGCAACATTCGGTTCGGTATTACGACGGTTTTGATAAATTATGTATTTCTTAAAACTCCATAGTAAGAAATCCAGCATTGACATCTGGAAATCGTGGCGCCATAACACCGAACATAATGTTGCAATCCAACGATTTGGGAAACGGTTTTCTAAGTAATTCCTCACTGCCAAAGCATTACGGGCTGGGGCCGCCGTCTTGTTAAAAAAAATATTCGAAAGACGTTTTTCAAGAATGTCTATATTTATATTTCCGAAAATATAAGAAGGAATTGCAGCTGATGGTTACCAACCCAATTATAATTCTCATTTAAAAACATGTAAGTTTGTATTACTACTCAAACACCGTAACCAGTAGAAAAATTCTAAGCATGCCACTGAATTCCGAACTTCGCAATTTATAAGTACTGTTGACGAAATATATCCATATACTAGTATTAAGCTATGTATAAGACTTTGAGAAAAGTGTAGAAATGTCGACGCTTGGCTATAAGTCGAAAACAAAAGAAAAACTCATTTTGATTTTGCCATAAATCTAGTCAACAAACTATTTGAATAAAAAATTCAAACTTCTATCTTTGATAATAACAAAGATATCTTTAAAAATGACTAAAACAACGAAATCGGACTCACTGTTTGACCTAAATTATAATGTCTGAAAACACATACAATTGCAGGACTGTCCTGAAGTATGCAATTGACATAAAACTTAGACCAGTCCTGAAGTACATAAATGCTTGAACTAATTATAAATTTGTCCCTGAGAACAAACGTTTATATATATATATATATATATATATATATATATATATATATATATATATATATCTTTAGTGACGCAACTGGTTTCCAAAAGAAATAACATGTTTATATCAAGTGGCTTTTGGAATTTTGACAATTACAGTATCATACCTGAAAACCAACACAAAAACAAACAAACCATTTTTATTATTCTAATTGCGTTGTAGCACCTGTTCTGTTTTCGTTTGTGTTACCATGGACTGAAACATGTACTAAACTGCATTTTGTTTACAAGGAAGTGGAACTTTTGCAAAATTAGTGAATATTATTGGACGATCTAGAACTGCGAAACTCCACAACCATTGATCAACACGTAAATGTTAGTTATAAAACTGTTTGGAATATTCTAAAAGACAACTTGTTGTATCCATATCATGTTCAACGTGTTCAAAATTTGTTATCTAATGACTATCCGCTCCGTATGCAGTATTGCTAATGGATATTGAGAAAAATTGCAAACAATCCCAATTTTGCTGCTACTGTTTTCTTTACAGATGAAGCCAACTTCTCAAGACATGGCATTATGAATTTTCATAATAACCACATATGCGCTAAGGCAAATCCACATGCCAGAGTTGTGGCACGATTCCAACAAACCTTTGGATTGATACTATAGACGATTATTTAATAGGACCGTTTTTAGTTCCCCCAACGATTGACCGGTGATACATATCTTCACCTTCTAGAAAATTAATTTCCAATTCTTTCTCATAATTAGAAGGCGTATGTGGTTTTGCATGACGGTGCTCCTTCTCATTTTGTAGTAATTGTTCGGGAGATTTTAAATAACGTTTCTCCAGGCCGTTGGATAGGATGAGGATCTCCACAGTCATGGCCCCCAAGGTTACCTGCGTACAGTCCTCTGTATTTTTGTGCGTGGGGATATTTAAAATCGTTTGTTTGCACAACTCCGAACTTAAATTTAGATCATGCGAGGCTGTAATCTTATTCGCGACACTTCGAATAACATTACAGTTTTTTCAAATGTATTCGTCAATCCATTAGACGACGAGCAGATGCTTGTGTTTTGAACATCTGCTCTTAAATGCACCTCTTTTATGTTTATCTTTATCACAATGTTATTGCTTCTATTAAAATAATAAAACATTGAGCACCCTGTACCTCATTGACAACAAAATATATCACACATGTTTATCGGAACTTTTCGTCTTAAAGTTGAATGATGAAATACTCACAACAACAAAATACTTATCTTTTTTGGGTTTTTTATTGGTGTATTTTAAATTATACAATCTAAACGTTTCGATAACACTTACAGTTATCTTCGTCAGTAGTAATATCTATTAAAATTGTGAAACATGTTGGAAACAATTTTGTCAAAGTTGAAAACTTTTTTTCAACATTTTAACAATTTTAATAGATATTACTACTAACGAGGATAACTGTAAGTGTTATGGAAACGTTTAGATTGTATAATTTAAAATATACCATTAAAAAACCCAAAAAAGATAATTATTTTATTATGTGTGATAGTGGTGAAAGTTTACATTTTCACTCACAACAATATTTCAGATTACTTTGGAAACCGGACGCTCACTGACACCGTATATATAAACAAGATGATCCAAATCAACTGCGCACCATTGCTAATTTCTTTATTGTTAAAGCTACAACATCGGTTAAATTAGCAAACCTGTAGAATTTTTTCCGCTGATTACTATAGTGAAATTAAAAAAAACAATTAAACATCGCGTTTTTGCGTTTGTAGACAAAATAACATTTTTTTAAATAGAACACCATGTAATAAAATACGTATCTTTTTTTGGTTTTTTAAATTATGCAATATAAACGTTTCGATAACACTTACAGTTATCTTCTTCAGTAGTAATATCTATTAAAATTGTTAGCCTTCGACCGTTAGAGGGTGTTCTGGTTTGCCATCTTTACAGTTTAACAATATTTAATTTTTCTTTACTAAAATTTAATTCTATAGTTGGCTTTATACGTTTCTCAAACTGTTATATTAATAGCAGACTCATATTTATGTTTTAGTTTTTCAACTTTGACAAAATTGTTTTCAACATCTTTAACAATTCTAATAGATATTACTACTGACGAAGATAACTGTAAGTGTTATTGAAACGTTTAGATTGTATAATTTAAAATGCACCATTAAAAACCCAAAAAAGATAAGTATTTTATTATGTGTGATAATGGTGAAAGTTTACATTTTCATAGAACACCATGCATATTACTATTTTTTAAAAATTTCCATGAAATTTGTAATATAAATGGTTATCATAAACTTTTTGCTAGGATGAAAAATAACGGAGTTATAAGAATTCTATTAAACCTAAACTAATTCTAACTCTGCCTTTTTCGTACGGTTCAGTTCTACTTTCTGCTTCTTCCGCTGCTGTACGTTAATTTTCTAAAGTTTTATAGGATTTTGAACGCACCTGATTTTTTAGATAGCCCTATAAAAATAAATTCATGCAGGTGAGATCTGGTGATCTAGCAGGCCACCCAATTTCCATCCACCTATCAAGATACTTGTCGTTTAAAAACGGTCTGATATTGTTGTTTAATTAAAAAAAAATTGGTCATCAATGTGAGTGGCAACAATGCGTGTCCATATATTAAATCCTCATTTGATTTGTTACCTTACACTACGAATTAATCGTGGATTTTCATCGGACTAGAAAACATTATTTTAGCGATTAAACGATCTGCAGTTGGTGAACTGATTCTCGTCGAACCACATAATTTTTATGGTAAAATCCGGTACTTCCATTACAAACTTGCGTTTTACCAACTTGTTTTTATCGCGAAGACACAAAACTGTTAATCTTCGTTTGAGAAAATTTGGAGTTGTTGCACTTGTTTAGCATGCTACTGTTTGAACAATCCTCTAAAACAATGCCCAATAGGGGTGTTGTAATGATTGAAAAGTTCTTTTTATAACGATTTCAAACATTTAAAGTTCAAATATGGCACCCATAAGACAAACTAATACGATACGATTGCGTAATAATTAGTAGGCCTGGAATTTATTATAAAACATTGTGGAAGTCCAGATTGTCCATCGTCCCTGAACTAAAAATCTTGTGAATGTGTTTCGTACAATAAATAAAATATGGAGGTTTTTAGAAAATATACATTTTTCGTGTCCGCCCTGTATCTCAGTAACGGGACTAATTTTGTAAATATACTGTATAAAACACATAAAATTTGCATTCAATTATCGTGCATCCAAATGTCACTGTATCCAAATGTCTGCGTTCTCTTGTCGTGACACCGTACACATTAACAACACACCCCTGGGAAAAATAATTTATTGTCGGAAAATATTTTTAACTTATAGCGTTTAAAGAATGTGGTTTTCGGTCGCTCCACGTGAGTGGGGCTATGTCGGTCTTCACGCGCCAGTGCCATAGGGATGTCGGATGCTACCCAAAGATATAGTTCATAAGGTCCAGTTTGTCTTTAGGCCAATGTCAGACCTTTACGGTTTCAAACATGGCACTAGGTACTAGCAACGGAGTATAACTTCAAGGTAAAGTACGGTCTGGAAGATGATCCTAAAATTGTAATTAGTTCGGATGGAGGCGGTTTAGAAATGAGACTACTGTCACAATTTGTCCCAAACAAAACCAGTTCGCACTTTAGGTTTGTTGCCGGTAAAATTTACTCGAAAGATTGTTGATATGGTAACATCCTAAAACCAACATCCCGAGCCGGAGGGGTTTTGTTGACGGATGTCACCCAATAGCAACAACTTTGAGACAAAACATTAAAGTAAAAATTAAAAAAAGCCTCGCCACATAAATTCAACTTTTAAAAGCTCTAAAAAGTAAACTAATGTTCTTGAATCAGAGCTAAGTTTCGATCAAGTCACCTTTCAAAAAAAAAAAAAAATAACAAATTTTAAAGGTCCCATGCCAGCCAGGGCGGTACCACCTCCCTTACCATGAACTCCTTAATACTTGGTTTCCGATTTTCTGAGTTCGGTAAGGGTTGCCAGTCCGTTTTTCTTATCCTTAATCTATTCGCATCCTTATTCTTTCTTCTCACCAACACTGCCTTGCTATCGGAATGCCCCTGCCCCGTTCGGATGTCCGGGAGGGCAGGGTCCAAGCGATCTCGGTCATCGAAAGTGCTCACTTTCTGATCCACTGTTGCAACATGCGTGGCACACCATTATTTTTGATTAAAAAAAGTTGTGAAATTATCCCATGAACGCCACTGGTGCAGCACTAGATTTAGTAACGCCTCTTGTCTCTTATCTTGCTTTCTCATATACGTACGTATAAGGAGAAAGTTATGTAATCGGTTTAAATTTTCAAACACTTTTTTTTACATTTCTCGACGTTTTGTGGCCTAAACAATACGAAAAACACATTTTCAGAAAAGAAAATCTCGTGTCTGATTGTGTGCCTGTGTGTAACTGGGCGCGATATCTTTTGAAATATTAAAGCTATCGATAAAAAACAAGTTTTTAGAAAAAAAAATTCGTCTTTGTGTGTCTTTTGTGTGTGTGTGCGGGATATTTTTTAAACCATTAAGGCTATCGATACGGACTTATATACAAAAATTATTTGTCATAAAATCTAGGTCAAGTTCGTTAATGAGCAAAATCCAATCAGTGGCGGGGCATTTTAGGAGGTAAGAAAATTAAAAAAACAAACTAATACTTTTTTATATAATTTCAAAATTAAAAAATATATAATAACTGCGCCGTTTTTAGGAAACAAAGTTGTGCATTTTTTAATTTATCAAATTTTTTTGAAAGTCAGATATTGGGGCTTTTTTTAAGATCGCTAAGTATAAATCATTCATCAAAATTACAAAATTCAAAATGGCGGATCAAAATGGGGGAATATCGTGTTTAAAATCCGATATGACTAAAATTCAGGTACTGTGGGTGAATTATCAATTTTGCAACTTTGTTAATTTGTAAGACATTATCTAAACAAGAAAAAATTTAAAACTGCCAGTGGCGCATCATTTTTTTGGGTGCAAAATTTTTTTGAAAGTCTCTTATTGGGGGTTTTTCAGATCGTTAAGAATAAATCATTTGTCAAAATTAAAAAATTCAAAATGGCGGATCAAAAATCGTGTTTAAAAACCGATATGACCCAAATTTAAGTATTGTGGGCTTTGGCTTTGAAGTTATTTATTTACATATATATGAGATATTTGTTTTATCTTTATATTCCTTTGAAGAATTCAGACATAGGTAATCCAGCGAAAAAACCGATGCACGTTATTAATTTAAGTAAGTAGTTCCAACGTTCTGGGTTGTTTCTTTCTTTTTTAAGTTATGATGACATACGAAATAGTAACATGAATAATTAGTTGGAACTAGCTAAATAAATTTATGACCGGTTTTTTCGCTCGATTAGCTATATAATAATGACCAGGCTTCATAAACAACAATTGCACGTGTTGACAACATAAGACAAGTCATGCAGTACAACCTATCTACACAAAATCCCTAGAAAAGAAACTAGAATTGCTACAATCTCGCAAAAAAACTTAGAAACGTTTCTAATAACGTGCAACTTGTTGCGTAACGAAGTTACTTGATGTATTGCATAACGTGACCTACAACATTGTATGTAATTGATTTCTGCAATGAAATTTCTGCAACAAATTGCATAGATGGGGATCCTACTTATGCGTAATTACCGGCGAAAGATACTGTACAGATATTTCTATTTTGAAATGTAGCTAACATAAAGGTTAAATTTTATATTATCATGCATTTTTAACACTTTATACATTACCATTATGGAACAATTGAAACTCTAGCACTTTCAACAATTTTGGTTTGAGAAATAGTTTTATCGAATACACCTCGGGATCAAATTTTTTCAGCTGCAGTTTTGTTTCAAGATTTAAGATAGACGGTGGATTACTATTACGAGTAGACCGAGATGAACTACAATGAAAAGTGCTGTCGTCAGCAATGGATCGGGTTAGTCGTTGAAAAAATAAGATCATTTATGTATAGCAGAAAAAGTGTTGGCGATTGGTCGGTAGTTCGAGAAGATCGGTCTTATCACCTTTTTGGGAACAGGTTGAACATTTTCTAACTTCTATGATGAAGGAAACTTCCCAGAAAACATAGAGATTGAATAGAGCTTAGATGGGACTGGTACTAGTCCAGGAAAGATTTCTTATACAATAGCTGGGATACCGTCTGGGCCGTCGCCTTATTGCGACCAAGATTACTGATAATAGATTATAGGAGCTTGTATCGAAAATGAATTGGTTTCATAAATTATGAAGAAGGGTTGACTACGGGGCACATCTTGTCTTGAATCATTCAGACACGAGTTTAATGCAAATAAATCCACAAAAAGGTTGGCTTTACCTACAGAACCAGCACCTACAGATTCGTCAGAAGACGTCATGGGGGAAATCAAAATGTATCAAAATTTTTACTGGTGGCTTTAGTTAAAGACCAAAATTTGCGACTGGCTAAAGGAAATGCATTTAGAGTCGCGGCAAACTCTTTTCCAATGTGGGGATAAACGTCAGCGCTTGACATTGTTGCCAAACGTATGAAATTCGACGTCAACATAATACTTAGGTTATATTGTTTACATTTATTTTGAAAATTAGTTTTTGATGGAAATACTCGTTCTCAACTAAGTAACAATACTTTTAACAGTTCTTAGATCATTTTGCGATGATTAAGCAATTGTAACATTTTGAAGTAGTCATGTATAATTTCGAGGAGCTTATCGAAAATCTCAAAATGTGGAAAACGTCAAAATTAGAAGTTATGTGTAAACAGAAGAGCTGACAACATCGTAATTTATTCGGCAGTTCTAACAACCCAACAACGTGTATTTCACTAACATAGATATATCATTTGTAATTATCAGGGTTATTATGGAAGTTGGTATGTTAAGTTTGTCTCTCTCTAACAATTTCACCCCCACAACGGAAAAGATTTTGCCGTGACTATAGTTTTTTTACTTTAGTGGTAACACTTTTGCAGGTATTTCTAGCACCGACATAGTCTGCATGACTCTCGACCGTTTTATTAGATTTCCATTCAATACAAGATTTATTTTTCAAAGATATTGCATCAACACAAGCGTTATCGAACCAGAGTTGGGAACGAGAATGACCTATACGATTTTGTTTTTTGGGAATGTATTGCTCCATGCCCCTGAGAATGACTTCAGATACTGAAAGATCAATGTCCGAAAAGGAGGACGAATTAAAACAGTATTGACGTCATAGAAAGGATGCTAAAAAGTCCTATAGATCATTCCATTTACCTGACTGAAAATATCATAAGGTTTTATCAGTGTTGTGAACAGAGCAATTAGGGGCAGTAGAAGTTATTTCTATTAGACAATGGTCAGAGAGTCTTAGAGGGGAAAAACTGAAGTTTTTAAACAAGTAGGTTTGATGTAAGAAAGAGATCTAGAACATGACGAGTATGGTTAGGGTTATCAGGGATTCTTGTGTTTTCAGAAATTATTTGTGTGAGATCACATGAAATAGCAAATGTTTCTGCGCTATAGCCAGCAGGATTAGCAGTAGATGAATATTGCAGCCAATTAGAGTTATTAACATTGAAAGAGGAACAATTGCACCTATTGTTTTGACGTTTGTATAATCATTAAAATATTGTTCCATTAGTTGGTGTGTTTTGGATTGCCGTTTTGTCAATTTTTGTACAAAATGAATTTTTCCAAAGAAGAAATGGTCGATATGATTTTTATTTACGGTGAAACTCAAAGAAATGCTTTGCTGGCTATCCGTTTGTACTGTGAACGATACCCAGAGAGAAGACAGCCGCGGAAAGAATCGTTTATAAATGTAGCTGAGAGATTTATAAATTCTGGAAGTGCGTGTTATCCCAAGCGCTCAAAAACAAGTCCAAATGAAGAAATTGAGTTTCAAGTTGTGGCATCTCTTATAGAAAATCCGCAAATTAGTACCAGAGAGCTAAGT
Source organism: Vesta saturnalis (assembly GCA_036346205.1). Taxonomy (NCBI): domain Eukaryota; kingdom Metazoa; phylum Arthropoda; class Insecta; order Coleoptera; family Lampyridae; genus Vesta; species Vesta saturnalis. Next base: position 741,465 of record JARFJB010001868.1, read on the forward strand.
GCACACCTAGACCTAAATAAAAATACAGTTCGCAGCTTTATTAAAAAAAAAAAACAAATTGCATCCTTATCATATCGAGCAACATCAAGCTTTCAGTGAAATAGATTGTCAAAATCGTTGAATCTTTCTGCCAATGGGTAACTACTAAAGACAATGAAGAACCCAATTTTATTAATAACATTCTATTTACGGATGAGGCAACTTTTCACAATAATGGCAATATTGATACACATAGCTATCATCACTATTCAGATACTAATCCACAAATCTTAAGAGTTGTTGAACACCAGCTTCGATGGCTAGTTAATGTGCGGGGTGGTATAATCAATTTTAATGTGGTTGGTCCTTTTTTCTTTGGTGGGAGTCTTACTGGAGAAAGATATTTACACTTTTTGGAAAATGATTTACCCGAGCTTTGGGAAAATATCGAGGTAGATAATATTCGTACGATGTGGTTTCAACTGGATGGCATCCCTCCACACTATGCAGTAAACGTTAGGCAATATCTCCATAGAAATTATTCAATGAGGTGGATAGGACGAGGTTGTGTGCAAAACTGGCCAGCCAGATCACCGGATTTTACGCTCCTTGATTTCTTCCTTTGGGGCTACGTTGAAACAAAAGTTTACCAACATCCTCCCACCACAAGCGAAGATATGAAAAATAGAATTAGAGCTGCGTTTCAATCCATTTTACCTCTAATGTCGTTGTGAGTGGATCTTTCGTTTACCGAGCGAATTTCAAAGTGTTTAGCTAGGCGTGGCCAGCATTTTGAACATTTATGGTTTTATTCGTTTCTGTTTACTTGTTCAACCTATTTTTAGATGTAGAGAATAATTTTATTGTTTGGTTACTAATTAAGTTTCCCCTATCACTTAAAGAATTTATTTGCCATTCGTATTTTCTTATTTGCTCTGGCTTTTGTTTTATTTGTTCTTCTGCACATGTCAATATTTTCAAATAAAGCGTCAATACCTCAAGAAGGGTCTGTCTTATGGCTATGAAACCTATTATCAATTAGTATCTACTTTTCACGGGGAACCGAAATGTGAAAAAATATACAGGGTGTTGTATTTGAAAAAATGAGAAAAATTACATTTTGCGTAAGTTAATCATTCTGTATAGTTTTACACGTTATCCAAAAATTTTCCAGTTTGTTTCTTAGTAGACTATTATTAATAGTCGGTGGTATAAACACATTTACAAATTCGTGGTCACAACGCTCGCATCATGGTTCCAAAGTTAATTCTATTTTGGAACTAAAGTAACGATATCTGTAGAACGGTTAGTGATACAGATACAAATTTCTATACTTTTATTCTAAATGTACCAGTGAATCCAAACTTGAAAAATTGTCCAGGGTGTTCCATTTAAAAAACACAGGTTTGGGTTGACATATTTTTGTCAATCACCCTGTATATACCTAAATATTTTTAGATTGTAGGTCCAATGATCCTGTATTAGCACACCAAAATTGGTTTTGATACCTCTAATAGTTAAGGATAAATCATGCGTCCACGCAGTAGACACACTCCCTGTATAATAACGAATGACGAGATTAATTTAATTCATTTAAAAATACATATTTTATTGATCAGTTTCATACATCGACGCAATAACACACTGTCCTCTGAAACCGTTCTTAAAGAGTTGTCTGACAGACAGAAACGAGCTGCCAATGTTATCTCGTTTAACGTCCCTGAATCAGTATCTGATAATCTGCAGGATAAAAAAGACCATGACAAGAAAGAAGCCGAGCACCTGCTTAAGCAGATTGCAGCTGTTCATACAGATAGCCTGATAACTATTGGACTTAGAAGACAAGATATCAATAACCCCCAAACAGCGACAACTTAAAGTAGTGTTACGAAGAGCAGGTGATGCCCTTACTCTATTAAGAAACAAATCAAAAATACCAGTAAATCCTGGCATAAAACTGGTACACGACCAAACGCCTATGCAGAGAGAATATATAACTAGACTGAGGCAAGATCTGAAATCAAGAGTAAACAATAGCGAGCAAAACATTACAATTAAATATGTGCAAGGCATTTCAAAGATTGTACAAGTTCCCAACCAGTCAAAAAAGAAATACTCAATTCACTATCAACTCTCCTATATTCCACACCAACTTTGATTCACTTATGGCTAAATATGATCTCTTTCATCTTGAAGTAAATAAACATAATTCTGCTATATAATTATTACTGAAACATGGCTCAACAAAAAAACCAATACTTTAATTAATATCCCGTTAATGTATTTAGAAAAGATCGACCTAACAGAAAAGGAGGCGAGTGATTATCTATGTAAAAAATTCATTGGATTGTGTCCCAATAACATCAACTTTATCTGAATCATTTAAAGATGAACTAGATACTGCACGTTTAGACATACGCTTAGAAGATATCTGGCTTGATATCACCATTAACAAAACTAACTTTCTTCTTGGAGCCCCGCCCTGTCCTGTAGCAAAAGACAATCCTATTCAATAAAATCCTGAGAACGTCTAATTCCAAAACTGTAGTTATTATTGGAGACTTTAATCCACCAGATGTACTCTGGTCAAAACCAATAATCCCAGAACCCACTAAAAATGACTCAAATGCAACATTTGCAAGAATGTACTCAAATTTACATCAATACATCGATCAGCCGACCCGGTACAGAACCAACCAAGAACCTTCAATTTTAGACTTGGTTCTAACCAATGATGAAAACTTTATCACACAAATCGGCCATCTCAGCCCAATTGGAAAAACTGATCACGTAGCGCTACAGATAACCATTCAAATACCTCGTTCATGCATTACATCATCTGTAAGCATTATATTCGATTACTTCAAAGCAATCGGATACTATACGTATTTTATCGGAACCAAATACAGACAATAAATGGGTACAGTTCACAGAATAATACTAAAACCTTGGATTAATAAGAACACACTAAACCTCATATCAGACTGCAAAAGTGGAAAACTTTTAGAAAGCACCCTAACTCGAACAACTATGAAAGAACGTACGTAATCATGCAAATACAGAATTCGGCGATCTATTTCGCAAGGAGTATATGATAGAGTTATAAAATGCTTAAATCAAATTGGCGGTCATGTGGAACATTTGTAATGATTCATTTTATCTTTTTTATAACTTTTCTTCTAGTTATGTTCAAATAATTGTTTTATGTTTTTCATTTGTTATTATGCTCTCAATTTTGCTATCTTCTTGTTTTATTTCATTGTTTTAATAAAATAGAATTTGTGTAGTTTGAATTAAGTTCATTTTATTTCATTTTTGGAAAACATTTCAGTTTCTGTCAAAAATCATATTAAAGTAGAAAATATTAGTTAACAAGAAAATTGTCGATAATAGGTATAGGTAATGTTATAGCCAAACGATGCATAACTAAATGCTGCATCTATTCATCCAATAATATACAGGGTGTCACATTTGAATTAACAAAGTTTTCAACTTTGAAAATTGTTTAATAGTTCATCAAATTTTGAACACCATGTATGCAATAAATCAATTGTCAATGAGTATTTCAAAAGTATAGTTCTTATGCTTCTGTCTACTCCAGAAGCACTTTCCATCAGTAAAAATAAGTAAGACAAGCAGTGTTGAAAATAGGGTTACATCTTTCAAAATTTTGAAAAATCAAGATATCTAAGAAACAGTTGAAAAAGGTATAGGAAACCCTTATAAGACTTATCCAAAATTTTTCAAGAATCCAAAAATAAAATAATATACAGGGTGTTCCATTTAAAATAAGGAAGTTAGTGGCGACTTCCGGTATAACCGGAAGTAACGTGATGAAAATATTTTAGAATGAAAGAGAATCTTAAATAACCCTTAAGTCCAAAAATTCAGATTTCTAAATTGTTTCTAACCACATAAACTTCTAACGAACGTCTACGTGGAAAACTATATATATATATATATATATATATATATATATATATATATATATATATATATATATATATATATATACGGGTGTCCATAAACTCTTTTCATAAAAGAAAACTGCAGATTCTAGAGCTGATTTTATGTCGATTTAACTTAAATTACGTTAATTCACAAATACTTCCTAAGAGAGATGGAGCACTTGGAAGATGGCGCCCTAACATTGGTTTAATTCAAATATCTTCAAAATGGTTTCCCTTTAAATGATAGCGCTTTGTACATTTATTTAGTGGAATATGCCCTATCGTATGGCGTTAATATAATTTTTTAGTTGTACTCATAAGCGGCTCGTTTGGGCGGGGCATTGATATTGTTATTCATAAGTTTTTTGTTTTTCAAAATTTCGCAATTTTAGCATAAAATTTAAAAAATTTGATTTCTTCATAAAAGAATGATACTCTTGTCTGAAGTCGCTACGACGCACCGTTTTCGAAATAAATCGATTTGAACTTTTCATGTGTTAATCATATTTTTATAAAATTAACTAAGGAATTTATTTACAATTATGAAAGATTGCTATGGAAAATATACAAAATAACAATTACGTGAACGTTAAACGTCTCTCATGTCATAAAGTAAATTTGCTTTAGAAAGTAAGAAATAAACTCGGGTAAAAATAATCGTTTTTAATACAAAAAAATGTTGCTGACACAATTAATAATAAAAAAAATTTTAAATAACAACTGAAAGCATGACACACAAAACTGAATCTACAAAAGATGCTCCACATGACCATCCGTTTCTATGCACAAATTTATTCGTTTATGTAAAGATTGCCGAATTTTTGGAAAAATTCCTCTATTGTTCCTAAATTCGTCGCAGGCATCCTGATTTCTTCTCCAAAGCTGATTACATGTTTCTATTGGTTGGGAATGAACCAGTGATATTAGATATCCCCAAACACAAAAATCGCATGGATTTAAATCTGGAGGCCTTGTTGGCCAAGCAACCGGACCGCCTATTCCGATCCATCGCTCTGGGTAATTGTTATATAAAAAAGTACGAATAGTTCTGCTACAGTGAGCCGGACAATTATCATGTAAAAACCACAAGTTCCGCCGAATGTTCTGATTAATATCATCTAATAAATTCGGCAAAGCATTTTGTAGAAAGTCCTGCAGGTCCAAGCAAATTGTCAGCATATTAGTAATTGTGCATATTAAAAATGCCATCTTTTGTGAAAGCGGCTTCATCACAAAACAAAATCCTAGAAAAAAGGCTTGGTCTTGATTCTCTTTATTTTACATCCAATTGGAAAAATCAACACGAGCAGGAAAATCACCTGCTTGCAAGGCCTGACTTTTTTGAAATGAAAAGGGTACAAGCCTTCCTTATGTAGAATATTCCACACAGAAGATTTTGACACTTTGGGATACATTGCAGCCAACCTTCTTACGGTTTTTTCGGGATTGTACTCAATTTACTTTAAAATATCATACTGATAATCTTGCATTACATCAGCATGTCTTCCCTTCATTATTTTTAGGAATTACCGATCCTGTTTCCCTAATTCTTTGATGAAGAAGAGTAAATGACTTAGGAGCAGGATGTTTTCTACCTGGAAATTTATCTACGTGCTGCTTCCCGAGCGTTGCATTACATTTGCCGTACACTAAATGCATATCGGCATATTCAATATTCAATATTCAACTTTTTGTGTTTACGGTAATGTAATTAAACAATAAAAAAGCTTTCACTGAAAACTTATTTGACACGTAAACCTCAACTAGTATCTGTAATACTAGTTATTTTGACGTTCACGCAATTGTTATTTTGTTTATTTTCCATAGCCATCTTTCATAATTGTAAATGAATTCGTTAGTTAATTTTATAAAAGTATGATTAACACATTAAAAGTTCAAACCGATTTATTTCGAAAACGGTGCGTCGTAGCGACTTCAGGCACGAGTATCACTCTTTTATGAAAAATCGAATTTTTTTAAATTTTATGTTAAAATTGTGAAATTTTGAAAAACAAAAAACTTATGAATAACTCACCTAGGAAGTATTTTTGTATTAAGGTAATTTACGTTAAATCGATATAAAAACAGCTCTAGAATCTGCTGTACATCAGAATTATTCAAACTAGTAGTTTCCGATCATCTTCGAAAGTGTTAGAATATGTATTTGCTTTAATAAAATTCATGTTATCCATTTGAATAAGGAAATCCTATTCCAGTAGCATAATCTGCTTCTGTTCTGAAAGTAAAAGAAGATAATTTGTATCAGTTAATGTAGGTGAAGTAAAGTGTATGTTAAATTGTAAAATAAAAGAACTTACAAGTGTAAAATGTGAAATTGAACAATTATTATAAAAATAACTTACATGTTAATGCGAAGAGCAAGTGTTGCAACTTAAAATAACATTATACATGCAAATTAAGTGCGAGTGTTGAGAAACCAGGTTATGTCAAGTACGAAACTGGAGGTTGAGATGGAGTTTTTAAAATAAACTATAATTGTGTTAGAGACCTTATGTTTATTGGGTCATAGAATCCATTTCTGTTTATAGGTTTCCTGTAGAAAGTAAGATAAGTTAGATATAAGTAAATTTGTATATGTAAAATTGCATAGTTATTGAAATTTAAGCGAATTAAGTATTTTAAAATTAAATATGCCATATGAGGTATCGGTGGAAAGGAAATTTTGTGTAGATTTCAAAAATAATCATGTTTTTAAGATATGTCCTCATATAAACACGTTATTGTAAAAGTAATAATTTGCAAGTTCTCAGAAATATGATTATCCAATCAGAATTAAGGCCTACTATGTTTAAATAGAAAAATTGTTCCAATTAAATTGGTTGTTAGGCAAAGAAATGATATGATTTTGTTATATTTTTTAAACACTATCAATCCTTCAAGCTGAAAGCATGTCACTCGATATATACTTGGGTTCAGTTTTAAGATTGATCGTGTGTTTCGTATAACCTAAAATAATTCAGATACCAAAACAATTGAAATTTTTGAAATACATAATCAAGGTTAACGTGAATTATTTGTGCGAGTGTTGTGTTATCGTTAAACAATGGAAGTTAAATCATGTTTTCAATTATATTTTAAATAAAATTATTTTAACAAAGTTAACGTGGTGTTAATATTTCGATAGAAATAGAATTTAAAAAATTTCGATTAAATAAAACTTGTATGCAGATAAATTATTGTATTTAATTATACAATAACTTTAAATCAAATAGTTATATTTCATTATATAATAAATAAAACTGAAAGTTAAAAATTATTATTAATTTTATTAAATACATAAATAAAAAGTTTACCTCGAGTAGGATTCGAACCTACGACCTGTACTTTGCTAGAGTACCGCGCTAACTAACTGCGCCATCAAGGTTTAAGCCCCAATCGATGTAAATTTTGTCTTTATGGATGTAGAACTGATGTAAATTCTGAATGTAATGAGATTACAATCAAATTACTTATTTTAATGATGCAATATCGCAAGGATTCTCACATACCAAAGCAACTTCACTAATATTAATTTATTATTCGTTCATACCAAAAACTAATAATAAAAAACTGAAAGTGTTTACGAAAAGTTTAGTAAATATTTTAAAGAAATATTTAAGCATCATACCTGTATACGCTTATGCTGTGTATCAACCTCCGCTGGATCAGTAGACTTCGTGAGATTCAAATTACATCTGATCTGGATAATGGAACTTCAACAAAGAAAATTGGAACAACTGAAAGAAGGTAAATATTTATGTAAGTTCATGAATCTTATATTAATATTCGAGGTTATGTTGATGACTATTACTTATCACCTATGTGTACATATGTAAATGACTCAAGTAAATTATATACCACTCTGCAAACAGTACAAACATTCATTGATTTTATATTGACCCAATTTTATATTAATATACAATATTTGTAATAATTCTATTTACATAATTATTATAATAATCATAATCTTTTAATCATCAAAAAATATATAACGCCACAACGTGGGGCAAATGTTATTAAATAATTACAGTACATATATATATATATATATATATATATATATATATATATATATATATATATATACTATAATATATATATATACTATTATGGGGATCTCGGAAACGGTAAGAGATGGAAGGTCGGTTAAATGGAACAAAATCTCATCTTGGACCAAAAAATGGTTCATTTCGTTAAACAAAGACAAATGCACCGTTATTCATCTAGTTAATAATAACCCTAGTACTAATTATTACCTTGATAATGGGGTAAACCGATCTGTTGACTCTCCAATGGATTTAGTTGTAAAGAAAGATAATTCAATGTTATATTTGGCGAAGACTGCATTTGCACACATAATACCTGAGCTATTTCTAAAAATGTAGAAAACGTGTGTCCGACCCATCTTAGTATATGGCTTCGAAATTTGTTCACCATATTACATCAAAGATGTAAACCTACTTGAGAAAGTACAGAGTCGTTCTACAAAGATTCCTGTGGGACTTTGACACATGAACTATGCCGATAGGCTGAAAACCCATAATCTTACCTAACTAGTAAATAAAATATTAACGGCAAAGTATAATTGCGAGTCACTACCGAGTATTTCCTGCTTAATACTAACTCTCGCCTACTTGGCTACACCATAAAACTGAAGGACACTTTAAAACAAATACAAGCAAATACTTTCTCACAAACCGATTAGTAGACATATTGAACAAATACCCCAAGAAATCATTGATGTATCAAATGTCGACAATTTTAAAAACGAACTGGACAGACAAACTTGGAAGTTCAAACACAAAGACAAACACAAACACGAACACGAACACGAACACGAAGCACGAAGCACAAGCACGAACACAACACAGCAACACGAAACAAGCACGAAGCACGAACACGAAGCAACAAGCACGAAGCACAACACGAACACAACACAACACAGACACGACAACGAACACGAACACGAACACGAACACGAACACGAACACGAAGCACGAACACGAACACGAAACACGAAGCACAACACAACGAACAACACAAACACAACACAACACAACAACACACAACACAACACAAACACAAACACAAACACACACACACACAACACACACAAGCACACACAACAACACAACAACACACACACACACACACACACACACACACGCACACACGCACAAGCACACACACACACACAACACACACACACACACACACACACACAACACACACACACACACACACAACACAACACAAACAACAACACACACAAACACAAACAAACACACAACACAAACACAAACACACACACACAAACACAACACACACACAAACAACAACACACACAACAACACACACACACACAAACACAACACAACACACCACAACAACAGCAAACACACACACACACACACACAAAACAGCAACACAACGACAACAGCAAGCAAAACACAAGCACAACACGACACAACAGACAAACAGACAACAACAACACAACAAACGAACAACACAACAAGACACAAACACAACACACAACACACAACACAAGACACAACAACAACACAACACAGACACAGACACAAGACACAGACACAACACAGACACAGACACAGACACAGACACAGACACAGACACAAAACACAGACACAGACACAGACACAAGACACAGACACAGACACAGACACAGACACAGACACAGACACAGACACAGACACAGACACAACACACACAGACACAGACACAGACACAGACACAGACACAGACACAGACACAGACACAGACACAGACACAGACACAACACAGACACAGAAGCAACACAGACACAAGAAACGACAACGCAACGCAACGCAAGACGCAGACGCAGAACGCAGACGCAGACGCAACGAAAGAACGCAGAACGCAACGCAGACAGCAACGCAGACGCAGACGCAGAACGCAGAACGCAGAACGCAGACGCAGAACGCAACGCAACGCAAACGCAGACGCAAAACGCAGAACGCAAACAAAACAGACCAAAACAACAAGACCAGACGCAACACAACGCAGAACGCAAAAAAACGCAGACACAAACGCAACACAGAACAAACAAACCAAACACAACACAGACACAACACAACACACACAAACAACACAACACAGACACACAGACACAGACACACACACAACACAACACAACACACACACACACACACACACACACACACACACACACACACACACACACACACAGACACACACCATACACGCAAGCTTACACCACACGCACGGTACTCACGCACGCCCGCCCGCACACCCTACACAAGTCTTTTCTATGATTGAATGATCCTCTGCAAAATACTTTTAAAATAATGGTCGAGTAAAACAAACTTAGCACATTTAAATGTTTATAATAAAGACTAAACAGGAAACAAAAGGAAAATACAGGCAAAAAGCTACGCTACACTCGCCCTTGAACACTGTAACTGCAGTAAGGCAGAGGCAGTAACTATTCAAATCTGGCCAATAAATAAATAACACGATAAAACATGTCGAAAATCGGAGTTCGGGGAATTATCAAAGTTTACATTTTATATTACATTATAGTCTTAGTATAAAAATAAAGTATATATGTGGTGTATGGGACTTTTCTTTACTGGATAGTTTAAGGACAGTTGGCAACCGTATCAACTATGAATTGAAATTTGATAATGTAAATGTCTTTAATAAACCTTTTTGTTTTTGACGAGGTCTCGCGACAGTAAAATTTTTGGTTGTTATCGAAATAAAAAAAAAAATCTACTGTAATCTAGAATCCAAGTTACGGCACTCTGCAAACCATTGAGAGGATTCTACGTTACCGTAGATTTTAGTTTTCCTTTTTAAATTTGTACTTTTTAAACAGATTAAGAATGCGTTATCACGATTTCAGCCAAAAATTTTACTGTCGCGAGAGACTTGTTTTTATGAGTGTATTTAGAAGATCATGGTTTGAAAACAACTATAATTTTGACATTTTTTTGACATATAACCACAAAAATAACTATCCGTTGTTTATTAAAATTGGGTAATTAATGGAAATATTCCAAATAAAATTGTTTAAAAAATGACTTCAGCACTATATTTAGAGCATTATTTGGACAGTAAGTTCAAATTAGTACAAAGAATCCATACTAATGTTTGATTTAAGGCTTAGAGCATCTACCTATAGAACTGCAAAGAAATTTTACTTTAATGAGAGATTTAGATTCTAGAGCTCAAACTTTAATGAAAAATATAGATTCATTGGCTGATACGTATCTAAAAATCAAAAAAATTTAAATCAGGAACAAAGTAAAGAACAATTAGATAAAATACAAAGTTTATTTAATAAAGCTAAAGTATGTTGTTTTATATGTATCATTTAGGTTTAATAAGCGTATTTTAGGAATACGGTGATGATAAAGTACAATTAGCAATTCAAACTTACGAACTTGTAGATAAACACATAAGAAGGTTGGATTCAGATTTAGCCCGATTTGAATCTGAAATTCAGGATAAAGCTTTAAATTCTCGAAATACAGAAGAAAATTCTGTGGGCAAAAGTATAGAAACAATTAGATGTTTCAGTAATTATTATTATGTTAATTTTAGAGGGACGTAAAAAAATTAAAGATGGTAAAGATAATAAAAAGAAACGTTCTGGTAATTCTAGTGAAGAAGATTCTGCGGGTACAGTAAGAGGGAGTAAAAAGAAGAAACAAAAATGTTCAAATAATACAAATAATGCAGGGAGTACTGCTTCAGGCAATACAATCTCTGCTTCAGGTGAGGGTTCGTATCATTCATCACTGTATCATGTATGACACTCACATATTGCTTATTCATTGCATTTATTTTATTACGTTACCATGAAAACGAAATTTTGTTTAACCTCATTTTTCTGTAGATTTATTTAAGAAATCAGTTCCAGTCTGTCATTTTTATCATAAGTGTTTATTTCTAGTTGTTGACGCAGTACTACCAGGTTTAGCAGGAATAACTCATCCAAGTGACGTTTTGGATATGCCTGTAGATCCTAACGAACCTACTTATTGTCTGTGCCATCAAGTTTCTTATGGTGAAATGATTGGGTGTGATAATCCTGATGTAAGTATGAAAAAAAATTGTAAGAATTGTGAACATTCTTGTTTGTAGTGTCCAATTGAATGGTTTCATTTTGCATGTGTCGGACTTACAACAAAACCTAAAGGCAAGTGGTATTGCCCCAAGTGCACACAAGATCGTAAAAAAAAGTAAATTGTTGAAAAATGAAGAGATTGTTGATTGGAAAATGTTTAAATATCAATTAAATGAAGAAAAACCTCAGATTTGTATTATTACAAAATTTATTTTAAAATGTATCAATTTAAGGAATCAAATCCTGTAATATAAATAAACAGCGTTATTTAAAATAACTAACGTTTAATTATTGTTAAAAATTTTTTATTTTCTGTATTTATTTAGATAAATTTTAAAGTACTTATTTTTGAATCTTAACCCATTAGTGCCCCAATTCAGTTGTTTGTTTTAACTCTGAAATAACCAAGGGAATTAAGTTCAACGTACATGAAGTAATGAATTTTCATTTGCTAGAAAAGTAAGTATAGATAATGTGACACATGAATGGACAAATGGCATATTTGTATTTACAAAGCATCTAATATTTCTTAAACTTTTGTAACTAATAATTAAATATACAGATATACACGATAGGCTTATTTATGAAATGGTTCAAAGCACGTGTTTGGATGCAAAACAATGTTGCATATATTACACTCGAAACATGTTCAATTTGGGCATGTCGTAGACTGTCCCCATATTGCATTTACTTTTCGTTATTGTATGATATTGTTCATTAAAACGAATTTGGTTAATGGCCCAAGGAGGTGATTGACTTGAGAGTTTGGTTTTTAAACATAGCTGCCAGTAACAACCAGGATTGTACACAGCACTTATTTACTGCCCAACTATAAAATGGCTACAACCATTTGTGCATATTGATGTTCTATATGAAGATAAAAACTGGTCATTTAAAGCTACACCTCCATTGTGTTTGTTATAAGCTGCAATAGTAGTGGGCATTGGTATATGAATTTTCTTTTCAGTTCTAGTACCTGCTAACCATTTTAGAGAGGTTACCACAGCGTTATCGTTTCAACCCAGAAGCAATATATTCACATTAGTCATCAATTTGATCATTCCTTGGTTTGTATTAGTAAATAATATATTGCTAAAAATGATTTTTCCTTAGTTTTTTAGGTTATCTGGAAGTTTATTGTCTACTTTTATTCCCATGCCCTCTCCATGTTTTTGTTCTATATGAAGTCTAGTTTCGGTCTTATTAGATGTTTGCTTCTTATATTGTGGTGATGGGCACTACCTTGCAGTTGGTGTTCACCTTCGTTTTGTTTAAGGGTGAATCCATATAATGTCATAATGCCATTGTTGAAATAAGTTTCTTTGGTAGATTTCATTTTTGGGATATTAAATATTATTTTGATAATTTTCTTTTGCATTATGAAAACGTTTGTCATTTTATTGTTGGTTGTTGATCCCTGTGCCTGTACCCCATATGTTAAAATTGCTTCTACAAGTCCGTAATAGACGGTTTTCATGACTTGGAGGAACACTGTGTTCTTGATCTTTCTAAATAAATAGCAAGGGCTACTCAGACTTGAAATTATGTAGTCGACATGTGTCTTCCATGTCATTTTTGTGTCTAGGTGTATTCCTAGGAATTTAGTAATTGTTTTTTGTTGTATACTTTCTAAACCATTTCTGATTAGCAGATTCCTGTCTATCTCTTTATTTTTTGGGAGAAATTCAACCTTCTCTGTTTTTGATGTATTCAAATTAGTTTCACACCATATATTTATGTTCGAAACTGCTTTATGTATGGTATCCAGAAAACAGTAATACGTAAATATCTGCTTTTATTTTGTTTCCAGTAATTATAATTTTTATACACAATGAAGAATCATAGTCAACTTTTGTGTATGTCATGTGGGTCCGCAATTCGCTAAGGTTTCGCACATGACAACATGGACTGATGTTGAACTTCTGTTCGTTTATTAAAAACAATTTCTATAGTTATCTTTTACTATTGTTTTTGCACTTCGTGGATTAAAAGTACTATTTGGTTCCTCCATTTCGGGGACTGAAGTGTTACTTTTAATCTTTAGGGATTAAAAAATAATTTAATCTTGTTATGGCATTTAAATGTCTGGTATTTTAAAAATAATTCATAAATTTCATTAGCCTTGAATAGTGTAGCTTCTTTGTCAAAGTGACTTTTCTAATAAGTTAAATTTATCATAGATGTAATATTTTAATTTTCAGAAAATAATATAATTATTTCTATTATTACTCCACGAAGTGCAAGAAATATTGTAGATACCACGGGATTGAAGTTCCTTAATTCCTTGAATAGTTGTTAGTCTCGGGCTAAAGCCCTCGACCAACAAACTCTATTCGCGGGATTAAATGAGTCCCTTGTTATCTAATATACTATTATATCAAATAATAGTAATTAATTAGATTTGTTAAGACGATTACCCCTCGAAATGCGTTAATTAGTTTATCGTTCATTGAGGCAATAATTGTGAATTAATAATGAATTGTTAAAAACTGCGACTATCATGAAAATGTGTGACGTTGCTATAGTTTCTATTCTAAACAATAAAATCTTAAAATTAAAATGGAAACGCAAAACGAGTTTCTTGTTATCCCGAATGAAATTAAAAAGATTGCTGCCTCCGCCATGGAGGAAATTGTCCCGTGGACATCTAAAGCAAGATACGAAAGAGAATACTCCGCATTCAACGTTTGTATAAACCAAAAAGGCGTTAAAGGAGTAAATGAGGACGTTATTCTGGCATATGTCAAAGAGAAGGTAAAAGTTTCTAAACCATTCCCCCTAATTAAATTATCTGATATTAAATAATTTTTTAGTCATCACTATGGACGTAGTTTCTATGTTGAAAAGAATGTTACAAACAAGAGAGAATATAGATATTGCAAAATTTGGACTTGTTAACGAATTTTTGAAAAACAAAGTTCAAGAATTACATAGGCAAGAAATCTTTGATATTAAATATAGATGGTATCAAGAGATTTCTTCGAGAAGCGCCAAATTCGACGTTCCTAATGATAAAGGTCCGTACTGGAGGGACTTTATTTTAGGTTTGAGAGTGTGTATTTTAGGTTGCTACTATTATGGGCTTCTTTGGAGGGTGTCGTCGCGATGAACTTTACCAGATGAAGTTTATTGATGGTGGAGTACAAAGATTCCATCCTTATTGTCAAATTGCCGGAGACGAAAACAATTCCACGTATTTTCACTGTGGTAGATGTAGAAAATGAGATTTCTTATCTGAATTTATATCGAAGTTATATTGCTCTAGGACCTAAACACATGAGCATCGAGAAACTATTTATTTTTTACCAATCAGGAAAATGTAGAGCTCAACCAGTGGGTTTGAATTTTTTTTAATAATGCCCATGAAAATTGCTACATATTTGGGACTGGAAAATTCACACTTGCATACTGGACATTGCTTCAGACGTTCCTCGGCAACGTCATTGAATTCAGGTGCTAACATGACCACAATGAAGAAGTATGGAGGATGGCGTTCCACATCAGTGGTGGAAGTATATATAGCTGATGTAATCGAAAACAAAATCGATATTGCAAAGAAAATCGATATGGGGAAGGTTAAGGACGGCCCAGCAGAAAGTAGCATCAAAGAACTATTACGGTCAGTTGTTGATCGATCACTACAGTCAGTTTTTGATAAATTAGCAGTTTTTGGAGCTTCTTTTAGTAATTGTATTTTTAATTTTAATAATAATAGTAATTAGAATTAAACAAATTTCGTTGATATGTTTTTTTATTTGATATAAATGTGTATGCATGTTAAATGAGTGGATGCATGTTAAAGGTATTTTAACATTCGAGGATGCGATCATGTTAAATACTGTTTAACATTTCAATGAACGATAAAAAAAATTAACAATCAGTCATGTGAAACCTTAGCGAACTACGGGCTCACATAACATACACAAAAGTCGACCGTGATCCTTAATTCTGTATAAAAATTAGAATACATCGT
>JARFJB010001868.1:762500-942500 GCA_036346205.1 Vesta saturnalis
ATTAAAGTAACCGAACACCCTCCTACTCACCAGATCTGGCAATGTGCGACTTTTGACTGGTTTTTGGGCTAAAAAAGAACTAGGCCACTGAGCAGAGTGGGCAACAGTGTTAAATTATTTTTATGTTAAACACATTAAGTCTTTCTCTGAATGCTGCTACTAATTTTTATATAAATACGATCCATAATACAGTTACAGATATTTATCTAACTAGGCAGGAATATAAGACATTTATATTTGTAGTTCTTGTTAAAAATAAAACTGCAGGCGAAGCGTAAGCAATACTAAATGATAAATATTACTATCTTTATCTCATTAACGGATAAAAAGAACCTAAAAAAGATAAAGCTTTTGGATAATTATAAAAGTAACGTTCTAATATACTTGTTAGTTATTGATATAACAAACCATAGAGCCTTTAAAGCGCAATAATTTTTCGGCGAGCGGCTATGCGTAATAATGGTGATTGTTTATCATCAGTACAGGATGTAAGATGCAACAAAAAGTAAAAACTTAACTTACTTTGAATTCTTCAAAGTTATTCGTCAAAATAAAAGGATGCATGGATGTTTAACAAATAGCAGTTAATACGTTTTGAATCGGCTTTACTTTGCAGCGTAGCGCTGGCGTACGAGTGAAGAAGCATAATTTATTTTTTATTTTATTTCACTACAAGTCATATTATTTTTTGAATGGATCATAATTAATAATTTATCAATAGAAAAAATAGATAACATAAGCAACTTTCACTGGAAACTAAGGGGAAATTGATGGGTAGGCAACTTGTGTTACGTGTTGACCACAACTTTTGAAATTAGCAAAGAGTCCGTATGTATTTATAAACACATTTTTTTAACTTAGTGCATAAAAAAAGTGATCGGAGGCGATTGAGAATGGTTACATGTTGTGTTGTGGGTTGTGCTAATCGATCCGCATAAAAAAGTTTAGGTCAACGAAGCACGGAAGCGGAAAAAATATATTGTTACCGCGTAAGTACAGTATAGTATTGGTTTATTGTTATCTGATTAATTGTAATAAATACCGGTTAGCGTAGAGAAACGTGTTCTAGGCTTCGACTTAACATTAAAAAATTTATTTAATGTAATATTTCAGCAAGAAATTAAAAGAAATTAAATTAAATATTTTACTCGGTATGAAGTACTATTTTAAGTGAATTTGGTTGCTTTATTTCCATTACTTCTAATTCACATTAGTTGTATTAATAATTAAAGTGTATATTAAGTAAAATGATTACTTCAAAGTCATTAGGCTCTTCTCTATATTTACGAAAATAAAATTTCACATCATTTAATTGTATGACCCCCAAAAGTATTTATTGCCTGTCGGCAGTGGCGAAACTACAAATTTTTCTGGGGGGGGGGCAGGCCCCACGGGCTCTTTTTGGGGAGGGGTGCGTATAAAAATTTATTGGGGCGTACACACCACTTTTTTATAGATGCATGCGCATGAAAACTACGTCAATCTTGTTTTCACTCTCAATTTTAAACAGTTTTGGTTTTCATCATCATGGTTTGTCATATACCTACTTTAAGTAAAAGACTTTCTTGTTTTCACATTTTATTTAGGAAATATAACATATAAGTATGAATAAAAAAAACTTCAAACTAATTTTAGTTTTCTATCTGTTTTTATAAAAACAGAGAGAACTTGTTCAGCCGACAATTTCTGCTTAACTAAAGCATTTTCGATACAGAGAAGTGATAAATTTGCAAATCTATCTTGTACCATTGTGGTTCTCAGCCATGTTTTTATCCGCCTCATATCGGAGAAACTTCTTTCGCAACCAGCTGAACTGATTGGAAGGCCTACAGCAATTTGTAGTAATTTGTAAAGATTTAGAGTCAGATCCCCCTTCACTTGAACTTTTAGATTTTCAACGTGATTTCAAGATTTTTATTTTGAATAAATTTCGTATCACTAAAACTTCAGCTTGAAGTGTTGAGATTTCGATATTGAAGGCCCTCTGATAATTGGCGACGAACTCAAATGCTTGATCCAAATCTAGCTTCATAAAGGAATCAATCGATCTTGCAAGGGGAAGATTTTCAAATGGTTTTTCATATTGCCAACCACGTTGTCCATGACTTGGTAGTAAATGTTGACTTTCCAGTATTCGGGAGCTGTAGTTCCTGCAGGTATGTCGATCAGAGATGATTTACCCAGGGTTGAGTCAGATAGATATTCATTAAGCCTTTGTGGTTGCTTCCTTTTTTTTTAAATCCTTAAAGGCTCCAAACAAATGTCTTGTTCTGCTGAGAATTTTTTTGTTTCACTCCACAGGTCCTCAAATTTGTTCCTCTTCTCTTCAAAGCTACTTATAGTGCTATCTATGATATCACTAGCCTGACCTAGTGTGGCATCTTTTCTCTGAAAATATTTACTCAGTATATTTGCGACCATTAACACTGAATGGAAGACGAACAAACAAACGATAAATTGTGGCTATCTACAGAATGTTTGTCTCGCCCTTGTTCAATTTCCTCATCCAAAGCATTTCGAATTGCTTGGAAATTTTTCAAAAGGGATTTGCAATTTTCATATCGACAACTCCACCTGGTACTGCTAAGACTTTTCATTTCGCCCCCCGACTTTATACCTAGATCATCAGGGGCGTTTATAAGATGAGAGTGATGACCGGGTTGAGAAAAGTGGACGTATATTGCCTCCAGAGTGTTGAAAAATGCAGCTGCAGTAGACACCTTAGCACAACTGTCGACAATTACCAAGTTCATCCTGTGTGCCAAGCAATGAAAGTAAATGGCTTGTGGATGATCCTCCCTTATTTTGGCTTGCAGTCCTTGGTGTTTCCCACACATAACACTGGCTCCATCATAAGATTGGCCTACGGTATATCTGATTGTCACGGACAATTGTTCTTGTTTGTAGCACCTAGCTTCATCAACCATTATCGAAAAAAAAACCACATTGCCGCACTTCTTCTACAATCTGTTCAATAACAAGTTGAGATGCGATGCTTATTATTTCATTTTGTATTTTGGAACTGCAATAACTGATATGTCTGTCTAGATGCATCGAAAATTCGTGTCATGTTTTGCCATAAGTTCACCCAACTCCAGAAAATTTCCTCGGTTAGTAGATGTTGCGTCTTCTCGGTGTCCTCAGTGGCAGCCCTTGACGTGTCAAGTATAAAATCATGTCGATTAATTTTATCATATAATCTCGGTTCTGTATTATCATTTCTTCATGTTGTATGGTTAGCTTCTTATGAACATCTCCGGCCTTCAAGGAATGCTTGTAGCCTACAAACCTTTGCATACAGTCACTGTGAGCCAAAAGGTGTTATGTTTTTCAGCGACTCACTTAGTTTCCTCCAATTACTAAACCCATTAATCGAACACTTTTCATTTTGATCTCGAATATTTGCAGAATGCCGAAAATGTCTGCAGACAAAGCAGAACGCTTTATCTAACCTCACGCTATATTCAAGCCACTGATAAGTATCAAAGAATTGAGACGAAAACAATTTCCGTCTATCTCCAAATGAACTTTTTGGAAAAACAAACCTTGGGCCCCTTGGCTGCGAAGGACCACTATCAAGAGTTCCCAGATCTTGATCTTCTGGATCATTTCGTCCTCTTTGATTTGTTTCTGCAGATGTAAAACATCGGATGTTTTGCTACCTTGCCCTTCTTCAGCGGCTTTATTTACATCTTCTCGTATGCCTCCACCAACATTTTCTATATTTGAAGTTGAAGATTGTGTTAAATCACAAGCTATCTCAATATTTGTTGTTGAGTCACATACTGGAGTAGACGTTTGCCTTGTCTCAGTCTCATCTTTGTCGGGTTGATTTGTGGCAGATTTGAAAAACGATCGTATGTCTTTGAATTTCTTCATGTTCAAACCGCCCACAATCTGCAATCTGCAACGCAAATAAAAACAAATTTATAAACACCGAAGCTAACTGCTCGGACACTGATGGGGAAACAAGTAAAAGGTGTGAAAGAAAGCACAAATCAAAATCCCTTTGCAGTTTTAACTTTAAACTATTATTATTATTAGCTGAAACTTGTGATGCAATCTTTCCTTTTTTCACCATCAAAATTTTAACATCTTATAATACTCTAAAACAAACATACAAATAAGTAAAATTACCTTAGTCCTTAGTTGTTTGTGGCAGTTGGCCTTGGCAGTGGCTATTTGTTTGCTTTGATGTTTTATTTCACACAGCACTGTGCTGTCAGCACAGAAGACTCTGAACATGGAACACCGAACACAGGTTATATAGGCACTTGGCTCATAATAATAATAATAATAATATTACATAAAACATTAAACATAACTATAACAAGTACTAACCCCATGAATTCATCGTGCGTTGCAGCGTTGCTTATATATATGACGCAAGCAACCCTTCTCGAATCTTCTAGAAGTTCGATGACTAATAATTTACGTAAGCTGCTGCGTCTGCCGAGGCATCGTAATTATGATTCATACATCTAGATTGTTCGGAATAATGAGTCACCATTTCCGGTATGTTACAGTATTTTTAAGTTTCAAGTCTCGCTTCCTTTATAAAAACTTATCTTTTAGAATGTTAATGTAAACTGTATGTAAACTAATCTAATCTACTAATCTTTGCGGCGTCTTTATGCTTGCTGGGTTTACTACATCGTGATTCGTGAAAGAGGAACTATACATGCTATTGTTTATGCATCAACACTCAACGCATATCAGTATCATGAACCAAACAATTCCAAGAGCAGCACAGTCACAGTCAGCAGTCTACCGCCGCCGCGCCGCTTAGCTAAACAAATATTATTTCACCGATACAACTTATGCTCGAATGACGAATATTCTAATGTCCTTACATAATAAATAATAATTAATAATTGTACTTATCACTATGTCACTATTACTACTCGTTTGTTTATCGCAATGGTTTAAGATTTAACGAATTAAGTTGTTAGATGGAATTTAAGATAAGAATGAAAAATGGGGAAGTGCTCCGTTTTTCTGGGGTGTCACGGCTTGCCTGGGGTGTGCCTGGCACCTTGCACCCCCCTAGTTTCGCCACTGCCTGTCGGTCTAAAATCACTAAGTGTGTCGCATAGCATTGTAATATACTTCTACTCATTGATTTAATACAATTAGTTGATCAATATGTGAAATTTATATTAAAACACAAATTCATTATGTGTGTAAAATGAATATTCAATGGATGCTTTGTAATAAATTTGTTATATTTTCGGGTCACTAAATATGTATGTATGTACGTACGTGCAATAAGTTAATCTTCTTAACAATCCTTAGTATATGATTTAGTGCTCAACGTTAAAGTCGTCCCTTAGCGGAGGCTGGATAATACTGATACTGTCGGGACAGAACACCCAGGATCCATTAGCGGGAGCAAAAGACCCGGGAGCGCTCGCGGCTGTTCACCGCCAGTGCCTGGTCTCCCTACACCTCTAACACAGGGTGGCGGCTCGGGTCGGCTAGCGGACGTGTGGGATTGAGACTGGTTTCACCGGGTGTGTACTCGTTCCCCGGTCGACGAGCACTGGGACAGGGATCGGGTCCAGGGAGGTGGTCTGGTCCACCATCTGCAGCCGAGGTCGCACCAGGAAGCGACTTGGGAGCCTACGGTGGTCCTAGTGGCCACCATTCTCCCAAAAATTCCCCTGGGTGGGGCTATAAGGAGGTACAGACGGGCGGGCGGTACCGTCAGCTCCTCCAGTTCGATTAACCATTCCTGTTGATCTATTATCTGTAACAAAGGTACGGTTAAGGTCGACGAGGCCTTAGTTCAGTCAACCCCTTGATCTGGAGTTAAGGATCACTGGGTATCCGTTCATTCACCGCATCCACCTCAAAGGTTGCTCGTCGCAAAGGTAGGGTTTGACGTCTTTTACGTGTGTTCAGGTTAATTAGTGGTTTTCCGCGTATTTTAAGTTAAACACTACTGGGGACACGACCTTAGTAATGATGTACGGTCCGGAATAAGGTAATGTAAGAAAAGTATCTCCAGGGTGTAGAGCAAATATATTTCTAGTTTCTAATATTTATGTACCAGAATATTTGAAGATATATGGAATACAACTAGATAATTCAGGTTTTCTAATGAATAATTTACATGGTGGTTTGCGTTTTGTAAGTAGACCGTATTTTCTAAATAATATTCAATCGTTGTCCAGTTTAAGTAAGAACTGCTGCTAATTCAAATACCCGTGTCAAAAATTGGGAAGATATAAATTCATTTAGTTTAGAGGAATTTAAATATTTGTCAATTTCGAAAGAAAATTTTCAAGAACTGTATGCATTGTGTGAACAAACTGAACAATATGGTAATATAAGAAATATTAGACAAAGAGATGTACTTGCTTTTCTTGTTAAGTTAGGTCATGGGTTATCTGATGACTTTATAAAATTACTTTTTAATTATTCTTCGAGACAAGTCACTAGTTTAGTAGTCTTTAATGTTCGCCTCTCACTTTTTCAAAGATTTGTACCTAACAACATCGGATTCAGATCAATAACCAGGGACAATTTTATAATCAATCATATAGCCCAATTTGTAAATAGGCTCTATAACCCTACACCAGGTAAGCCAAGAGCAATTGTTTATGTAGACTGTACATATAACTCCATTGAGAAGAGCAGTAATTTTAGAATATAACGATGCTTCGATTTTACGGTAGGGTCTACAAAATGATATTGATGGAATGAGAAACTGGTTTGAAGTCGGAGGTGTAGTAGGTAATAGTAGATAGAAGCTACAGAGACGCCATTACTTCATTTGAAGAGCTGGGTCTTATTTCTTATATGCCACCCTTACTTCCACGTAACCAACGTCAATTATCTACTAGTGATGCTAACAAAGCAAGACTGATAACTAAAACGCGTTGGGTTATAGAATCCAGAAATGGACATTTTAAGTCTATTTTTAAGTTTTTAAAAGGATGCATATCTACGTATCATGCTGCCAACTTGCGTAATTTTATCAAATTACTGGTGCATTAATAAATAAGTTTCATCCAATAATAAATATACCGGAAACAATTGAGATGGCAACTCAAACGTTAAATAAACTAGATGATGTAAATGTTATCCAAACACGCGTTGAAGTTGAAAATCTAGCTTTAAGAAATGGTCGCTGACAGAGACTATTTCTGAATTTCCTCGGTTAGATATCAATTATCTAAAAGATTAAGTTGACTCTGATTACTATCTTTATTTAAGCCCAGCATATATACAAGATAAACTACAAAGAGACCAACCTAATGTTTTAGAAATTGATGAATTAAGAGAGGAACCCAATTTTCTACGTTTTAGAACCTACTCTAGATGTAGAAAGGAAACTAAGTATATGTTCTGTAGTATAAGTGTTTTGTAACTGTGGTTTACTATTAGTGGAGTAGATCGACCTATCTCCACAGTTTTTGCTTTTGGAGCGCGACGTTTCGGAAGCGGACTCTGCTTCCGTCATCAGGCTTAGTCCTGAGAAGGACTGTTTTCGCACTTGAGTCGAATTCATATGTTATATATAACTTTTTCCCAAGCACTTGACTACTCTCAGATTCGAACTTGGTACCTTCACTTACTAGTCTGACACCTTTGTTGCGCATGTTGCGCCGTAACTTTTTGCGCAGGTGTGTTGCTCTAAGCTCTTCGCGCATTATTGGAATCCATATGGGTTTCATTTCTACAGTAGCTTGGCTTATTGGATTTTCTGCTAGTGCGATATATGTGGCTTTTTTGAGTTTTCGACGAGCTGTTCTCGTCTTTTGCCACTATCTCCATGTTATCCCATTGGACGCGGTGGTCTTCGTTCTAGACATGTTTGGCGATTCTTGATCTTTCTGTTTCGTCCTTGCGGACGTTGTTTTTATGTTCCGCCGTTCTCGCTTTGGGTGGTCTACTGCTCTCTCCTATGTATGCTCTGCCGCATTCGCATGGTAGGTTGTATACACAATTCTTAGAATTCTGATGTTCATAGTATGGTTTGGTTTTGGTGAGTATTCCACTGAGCGTTCTGGTCGATTTGAAGGCAGTGCGTATCTTGTATTTGCTGCCTATCCTTCGTATTTTGTCTGTGGTACCTGTATATATGGTATTATCGCTGTATATTTAGGTTCTTATTTTTCGGTTACCCTTTTCCTGTTCAGGTTAGGTAGTTAGGGGTAGCCATTTTCTTTGAGTGAGCGATATTTTCTTTTTCATTGTTCAGGTCCTCTTGTTTTGAGCATATTGTTTTTGCTCTATTGTACAAGTATTTTGCCACGCCTAACTTCACGTTTTTGTGGTCATTGGAGTTGTAGTATAGGTACCTCCCCGTGTGGGTAGGTTTCCTGTATACACTTGTCGTGAAAGTGTTGGCGTTTCTGTGTACAAGTATATCCAGGAAAGGTAGTTTTTGTTCCGACTCCAATTCTATTGTGAATTTTATGGAGGGTGCGCGGTTATTTAGATGATCTGGGAATTCATATAGCTTATGCTTGCCGTGTTGCCAAACTACGAATGTATCGTCCACGTATCTAAGCCACATCCTTGGTTTTTCTGTGAATTCCGATGTCGCTTGGTCTCCAACGTCTTCCATATATATATATATATATATATATATATATATATATATATATATATCACTATAGGTGATAGTGGGGAGGAACCTATCGCCACTCCAAACTCTTGTTGGTAGAATTTGTCTTCTACCTGGAAATATGTAGTTTTAATGCATATTGTCAGAAGTTCCATTATTGTGTTTACCGAGAGTTGCGTGCGTTAGGCTAACGTTTCATCCTTTTCCAGCTTGTTCCTAATGATAGTTAGTGCCTTATCGGTAGGCACATTTGTGAATAGACTCACATTGTCAAAGCTTATCAGTATTTCTTCGTGATTTGGTTGGAAGTTTCTGATGGTTTCCACGAAGTGCTGCGTGTTCTTGACCATAGACTCGGTTTTTCCCGATAAGGGTGTGATGATACCTAGCAATAGTGTGCTGATGGGTGACAAGGTGAATTTCTCGACCTCACAATGAGTCTCAGAGGAATTCCTTCCTTGTGAATATATGTATATGAGTATATGTTGTGGTTATCACACGAAGAGACACCTAATGAACACAATCCCCCAGTTTTCTACCACTACTGCACGTGTCCGCCCGGTACGAGAGCTTTAAGTACTTGTGCACATATTGCAACGATTTTGTGGTTTTTTGGATATGCTAGGCACCAAAATAATGTAATATTTCCATCAACACGTCTACTAAATTGTGTTGAGGATGCTGAAAATCGTTTATTACCAGAAAATATTGTTCTCGGTCCCATAATAGAAGATATTTAAAGTGCAACCACCATTAAATAATTTTACTTAATTCTTGACGTTATGGCGTTTTTTTCAATTGAATCAGTCATCCGCTCGTTAATCCTTTATTTTGACTTTTCTTTAATTTAATTTAGGTTGGCAGCCTGTACAGTAACAA
The DNA here is from genome assembly GCA_036346205.1 of Vesta saturnalis. Taxonomy (NCBI): domain Eukaryota; kingdom Metazoa; phylum Arthropoda; class Insecta; order Coleoptera; family Lampyridae; genus Vesta; species Vesta saturnalis. The sequence goes on from JARFJB010001868.1 coordinate 771,958, forward strand.
TTGCAATAAATATCACTGCAATAGGCCGACAGATACCATTAAAAAACACGCCAATGGCTCTACCTCACGGGTGGTGTGGAAACGAGCTTAACATCCAAATTATAGGTTCATTAAAAAAAACTCAAATATGTCAACTTACCTGTAATTCGATCAAATGAACAGTCCTCTCTGCATCTACCACATAGGTAAATACGAGTGCATATTCTGATTTTTGAATTTATCTTCCAACTTTAAACCTTTTTTGTAATGGAGTATTGAATGGCCCTGTATTATATATAAAACCCAATTAATAACGCACATTGAAGCGTAAGATTTTTTTTATTATAAAATAAGTAGGTAATGTATACCTAGTTTCTATTATTTGGCATCTGTTTTGGATTTGTAGATTTAGTCATCTTACAAGTTGGATCACCCTGTAAGTATGACTCTTTAGTCTGCATTTAAACAGTAAAATAGTTCCATAATCTAACGCAGTATGTGAAAATAAATAATTTATAACATTTCCCTTATTTTGTTGTTATTTTTTGTATTTGTATTTTATAGACTAAACGTTTAATATCTCGAAAAGTAGCCATAGGATATAATTTTACCATCAGGAATTTTGAAGGAGGACATCGAGATGTACATTACATCAAATATTCATAAACTTTGACGGAACTTTTTTTTTTAATGTTATTTTACGCTATATTTGCAATGTAAAGATATATGCTTTATACAAACAAGGTCTGTGACAGCTTGAATCGCCCTGTAACTATCAATATTTTTATTTCGATCATTAAGTGTGTATTTTGGCTACATATATCAGCCAAAAATTTTCAAAAATATTTAAAAGGGCTTTTTGGTACGCATTTTAAAAAATTCGGGATCTTGAAGTGATCCTTTACTGTAACAATAGAATTAAACAAAACAAATCAGGTAGGCTAGCCGCTAGTAATAAAGAGGAACAGTTGTTTATGAATGTAGATGAGTTATTTATAAATTCTGGAAGTATGTGTTATCCCAAGCGCGCAAAAACAAGCCCAAATAAAGAATTGGGTTTCAAGTTGTGACATCTCTTATAGAAAATCCGCAAATTAATACCAGAGAGCTAAGTACACCTAGACCTAAATAGAAATACAGTTCGCAGCTTTAACAGAAAATAAATTGCATCCTTATCAATTCGAGCAACATCAAGCTTTAAGTGAAATAGATTTTCGAAATCGTGAATCTTTCTGCCTATGGGTAATTACCAAAGTGAATGAAGAACCCAATTTTGTTAAGAACATTCTATTTAAGGACCAGGCAACTTTTCAAAATAATAGCAAAATTAATACTATTATCACTATTGAGATACTAATCCACACATCTTAAGAGTTGTTGATCACTAGCATCGATGGTTAATGTGTGGGGTGGTATAATCAATTTTAATGTGGATGGTCATTTTTTCTTTGATGGGAGCCTTACTGGAGAAAGATATTTACAGTTTTTGGAAAATTATGTACCCGAGCTTTTGGAAAATATCGAGGTAGATAATATTCGTACGATGTGGTTTCAACTGGATGGCGCCCCTCCATACTATGCAATCAACGTTAGGCAATATCTCGATAAAAATTATCCGAAGAGGTGGATAGGACGAGGTGGTGTGCAAAACTGGCCAGTCAGATCACCGGATCTTAGGCCCCTTGATTTCTTCTTTGGGGCTACGGTGAAGAAAAAGTTTACCAACATCCACCCACTACAAGCGAAAATATAAAAAATAGAATTAGAGCTGCGTTTCAATCCATTTCGCCTCTAATATTGTGATTAAATCTTTCGTTTACCGAGCGAATTGCAAAGTGCAAGCAAGTGCAAGCTAGACGTGGTCAGCATTTTGAACATTTAATTTGAATTTATGGTTTTCTTCGTTTATGTTTACTTGTTCAACTTATTTTTAGGTGCAGAGAATTATTTTATTGTTTAGTTGTTAGTTAAGTTTTCCTATCAGTTAAAGAATTTATTTGCTATTTGTACTTTCTTATTTGCTCTGGATTTTGTTTTATTTGCTCTTCTGTATGTCAATCTTTTCAAATAAAGTGTCAATATCTCAAGAAGGGCCCATCTTATGGCTATGAAACCTATTATCAATTAGTATCTACTTTTCACGGGAATCGAAATGTGAAAAAATATACAGGGTGTGGCTTTTGAAAAAGTTGAGAAAAATTACATTTCGCGTAAGTTAATTATTCTCTATAGTTTTATATGTTTTCGAAAAATTTCCCAGTTTGTTCGTTAGTAGACTATTATTAATAGTCGGTGGTATAAACTAATTTACAAAATCGTGGTGACTGGTACTAACGTGACGATATCTGCAGAACGGTTAGTGATACAGACACAAATTTCTATACTTTTATTCTAAATGTAACAGTGAATCCAAAAATGCAAAAATATAGAGGGTGTTTCATTACAATACACAGGTTTGGGTTGGAATATTATTGTCAATCAGTCTATATATACGTAAATATTATCAGAATGTAGGTCCAATGATCGTGTATTACCACACCAACATTGGTTTTGATATCTCTAACAGTTAAGAAGAAATCTTCCGTCCACGCAGTAGATACCCACCCTGTGTATATATAGTATATATATATATATATATATATATATATATATATATATATATATATATATATATATATATATATATATATATATATATATATATATATATATATATATATATATACAGGGTGAGTCAGTTTTGTAGACAAACTTTAACAGGAGATAGAACACATGTTTCTAAAAGAAAAGTTCCTATAAACATATGTCATAGAAGGCTTCGTTTCCGAGATACAGGGTGTTGAATATAATTTTTTTCTCAAATTTTCATTATAATTCATAAACGAATGCTTAGATTTTTTCATGTTGGAGATAATGTCTATTAATTAAGGGAATAAAACAAGCGATAAGAATGTTCACAAACTTGCACAGTGGCGGAATGGAGGGTGCTCAACCCCTTTCATAAACAGAACTTCTACGCCAATGACTATTTTTAAAAACTGTTATTTTCATTATCTACATACAGTTTAACAAAAATAATGTACCTTCTTCTGTTTCGAAATTCCTGTGCGTTTCCGAGTTATTTTGATTTTTAGTGTTTGATGTGGTACTAAGTTAAGTAATGTGCTTTATGTGAATATTGAATATAAAGTTTTTAATAAAAAGATATAATCAAACATTTAGAGCCATTTTAGTACCTAACGATCGTTTCCTTAAAATTTCAAATACATTTTCACTTATAAATAGGTAGGTTATCGGTTTTTTTTAGTATCCATTGTTATTATCCTCGTGTAAAAAGAAATGCATAATTATTATTGTTATGCGGTCAATACTTGCTGTATAATTATGTAAGTATCAATTTGGCCATAAACATGTATGTAGTTTTTAAGTGAGATTCTAATAAGTTATAGACCACTGCTCACTTGCTCTCATTAAAGAGCCGCCACTGTATCAAGCCATACTCAAATACAAGACTTTTGTAAATTGAAATCTGTTTAATACACTAATTTTAACAATCCTTATTTATTATTGTAACAATACTTAATTAATAATTGTGAAATTAATAAGAATTCTTAGCAATAACGATTTATAAATAAATAACAATAACACTAGTATAATAAAATTAGATACTTTGTTCAAAATGTAAACCGTTCTTTTCAATACACATTTCACAGCGACGTACAATAGAACGTCTTAAGTTAATTAAATGATGCATCCTTATTTCATTGCAAGTATCTCTGATGCGATTGTGAAGTTCTTCAAGTGTATTAACAGGAGTGGTATACACTTTTTTCTGCATCAATCCCCATACAAAAAGTCAAGTGGCGTTAAATCGGATCTAGGAGGCCATGCTACTGGACTTCACGACCTATCCACCTCCCGGTAGTTATTGTTTAGCCAATTTCTACATTTCTGCCATAATGGGCCGGACATCCATCAAGCTGAAACCAAGAATGTCCTCTTAAATTCAAAGGAATGTCTTCCCACATATTAACATGTTCTTCTAAAAATTGTAGGAAATTTTCTGAATTTACACGTTGTGGCAAGAAATAAGGTCTAAACACGTGGTTGCCGTAAATTCCAAACCAGACATTTGTACTAAATTTTACTAAAGTTTACGATACCACGACGAGTAAAACAGGATTCATCAGTCCACAGTATGTTGGATAAGAAATCTATATTATTTTGAATGGAGTTAAGAACCCACCTGCAATAATTAAGTCTTCGTTCGGCGTCACCTAGACATAAACCATAAACAGGTTGAAAATGATATGGGCGTCGGTGATCCCGTTTTAAAACCCGAAACTTTACTTTGGGAAATACCAAGAGCAACAGCAGTACGTCGAGTACTTGTCTGGGTTCCTATTAAATTCATGCAATATACCCTCTCAATTCTATCTCGTCCACGGTTGTTCTGTCGGCCCCCATGTACATTTTTCAAACCCTGGTTAACAAATCGATGATGGATACTCACAAAAACGGAATGATGAGGTTATCTTCTATTTGGAAATCTTCTCCGATACTCCCTAGCTGCGTACCTTGAATTCCCATTTGAGAACCCATAAATAAAATGAATGTCGGCTTGTTCGCTATTTGTAAATGAAATGAAATAACTTTTTGAACTTAAAAACAATAAATAATAACAGTGAAATTATTCAAGATGAAGCAAGTGTTTGTAAAAAGTCAAACTGTCGTTTCAAAATATAAAATTTAATACTTACCTACTTGTTTTCCAAGGAATATCATATTTTGTTGCAATGAAATAAGGGTGCATCATTTAATTAACTTAAGACATTCTATTGTACGTCGCTGTGAAATGCGTATTGAAAAGAACGGTTTACATTTTGAACAAAGTGTCTAATTTTATTATACTAGTGTTATTGTTATTTATTTATAAATCGTTATTGCTAGGAATTCTTATTAATTTCACAATTATTAATTAAGTATTGTTACAATAATAAATAAGGGTTGTTAAAATTAGTGTACTAAACAGATTTCAATTTACAAAAGTCTTGTATTTGAGTATGGCTTGATACAGTGGCGGCTCTTTAATGAGAGCAAGTGAGCAACGGTCTATAACTTATTAGAATCTCACTTAAAAACTACACACATGTTTATGGCGAAATTGATACATACATAATTATACAGAAAGTATTGACCGCATAACAATAATAATTATGCATTTCTTTTATACGAGGATAATAACAATGGATACTAAAAAACCGATAACCTACCTATTTATAAATGAAAATGTATTTGAAATTTTAAAGAAACGATCGTTAGGTACTAAAATGGCTCTAAATGTTTTATTATATCTTTTTTATTAAAAACTTTATATTCAATTATTCACATAAGGTACATTACTTAACTTACTTACTTAACGCACAGGAATTTCGAAACAGAATAAGGTACATTATTTTTGTTAAACTGTATGTGGATAATGAAAATAACAGTTTTTTTTTAAAAATAGTCATTGGCGTAGAAGTTCTGTTTATGAAAGGGGTTGAGCACCCTCCACTCCGCCACTGTGCAAGTTTGTGAACATTCTTATCGCTTGTTTTATGCCTTAATTAATAGACATTATCTCCCAACATGAAAAATCTAAGCATTCGTTTATGAGTTATAATGAAAATTTGAGAAAAAAATTATATTCAACACCCTGTATCTCGGAAACGAAGCCTTCTACGACATATGTTTATAGGAACTTTTCTTTTAGAAACATGTGTTCTCCTGTTAAAGTTTGTCTACAAAAACTAACTCACCTGTATATATATATATATATATATATATATATATATATATATATATTATATATATATATATATATATATATATATATATATATATATATATATATATATACACAGTGTATTTTAAAATCACCCACAAACGAAAACTGGAGATTCTATGATTCAAAATAAGACAAAAATTATCATAAACGCTTTTCCGAAAATGCTTCCTAATCGAGAGAGGTTGATTAAAAAATAATTTTTTTAAGTTTTTATTAAGATTCCTCAAAACTACAAAAGGTATTACACTGAGATTTGCTACACCTAACTGTCTAATTAAGTACAATTAATCAGGTGAGTTTGAGTCAACTGGCTCCATCCAGTGGCGTAGAATATGTTAAGTTACTCACTTTAAGTAAAAAAAAAAACGCTTTTTTGGAAGAAATGTTATTTTGTTAAATTCAATATTTAATTCTGCAAATAAAATCATACTTAGTATTTTTTCGATTCGGCACCCGTTTTTGAAATATTTTGCATTAACGTAAACGACTACATTATTCAGTAATAACCAAATTAAATAAATCAGAGATTGCTTTGCATTTGACAGTTACGTATCTTATGTTTGCTAAAATAGTTGCATTTACGCATGTTTTGTAATTCATTGTTTGTGTCTAATTACTGTGAAAAAATGAATTATTCCAAACGAGAACTGGTCGATATGCATTTATGTTATGGTAATACTAATTGCAATGCTCGACTTTATGAACAAAGATTTCCAAATAGAAGACCTCCACATCATAGTACGTTTAGAACCGTTCATCGTAACTTGTTAGAGTATGGAAGTTTAAAAGGAAAGAAAAATTCCGGACGAAATGCTCATGTACCAGTTGAAATTGAGGAACAAATTTTAAATGGAGTTTATGAAAATTCATCAATAAGTACGCGTGAGTTAGGTTTAGAATTTGGTGTGTCGCATAGCAAGTCTTGGAAAGCTTTACGAGAACAAAATTTACATCCCTTTCACCTACCAAAAGTGCATGCATTAGTGCCTGCTGACCATCCTCGTCGAATGAATTTTTGCGAATGATTTTTAAATAAAAATGCACAATTTGTTAGAAACTTATTGACCACTGATGAGTGTATTTTTTTCCGAAATGGAATAATAAACTTGCATAATTCCCACCAATGGTTAAATGAAAATCAGCATTTAACTGTAGTTACAGCTCACCAACATAGATTTAGCGAAAATATTTGGATAGGTATATTAGACGATCGCCTAATCGGACCTATCCGTTTTCCTCAAAGACTTACTGGCGAATTCTATTTAAATTTTTTGAGAGAAGATTTGCCAGAATTGTTTGACGACGTACTCTTTGCTGTTAGAATGAACATGTATTTCATGCATGATGGTGCACCACCACATTTTAGACGAAACGTCAGAGAATTTTTAAATGTATGGTTTCCTGGACGCTGGATTGGACGAGGAAGTGAAGTACCGTGGTCAGCACGATCGCCAGATTTAAAGCCATTGGATTTTTTTCTGTATTTCGGTTATGAAGCATTTTCGGAAAAGCGTCTATGATTATTTTTGTCTTATTTTGAATCATAGAATCTCCAGTTTTAGTTTGTCGGTGATTTTATGTATATATATATATATATATATATATATATATATATATATATATATATCAAATGAAGATTAGAACTAAGCACGTATGACAAAAAGAATAAAATTTAAATGTCTAATCGGATAACTCAAAGCTGAATAATTTCTGAATTTAGTATAATCAGGTTAGAGCACAAGCATGTATTAAGATAAAGTCCATGTTATTGCATAGGCCACCCACAAGACCTCTATACATATGGTACAGTGTACAATAATAAGAACCAATAATAAAATTAATCAATAATTAAGCAGCCAATAGTCAATAGTACATAATCTCCTAAATAGATAAGTATCTATACATTAGGGTTAATAAGCATTAAGCAGTATTACACACATACAGCCGCACTCAGCTGTACAGATTGTTCTATGTTTACAAAAATGTAAGTTGAATGAAGTACTGTAAAAATGACTTTGTTCAAAAATCTTAGATAAATGTATTGAATTTTAAAATAGGGCATTTAAAAACAAAATTACAAATAATTACTTAAAGGTTAGTATAACATAAAATATGGCAGGGCTGTGCATTAAGATAGATTCAAGTTGTTTTTCAGAAATAAAAACACAAAAGTAATGTTTGGATTAGCTTTGAATTTTCCTGTCGTTTAATTTAATTACATATCTTCGTGCCATCCAGCATGATATTAGTAGATATTAACGTAATGCGATTTCCAATTAATGTAGCAAGTTACCAAAAGGAAAAAGTAGTTCGGGAGTTTATAGCATTGTATTTATAGTTATCGGAACCCCATAGAAGTATGTTTGTGGTTATCGGACTTACCTAGTAGCACCTCTGTAATTTCTTACATAAGACACAAGCAGGAATTTGAATATATCTTACCTTAAGACGGTGTACCGTGTGTCCCAATTACTTTGTTTTAGTTGTTTTCTTAAGATATCGTTGTTATTATCAAAGATAGAAGTTTGCAGTTTTTCCATTCAGGTAATACCTCGTTGACCTAGCAAAATCGAAAATTTAGTTTCTTCTATTGTTTTCGACGTCGATATTTTTACCCTTTTTCAAGGACTTAATTCTATTATACTGATATATTCCGATGATATATATATTGAGCAAGGAGTGCGACAAGGCTGTGTGATGTCACCGTGGTTGTTCAATATATGCATGGATAAATGTTTTAGACAAGCATGTAACGATACAAATGGTGTAATGGTTGGTGACGTAAATGTACGATTCCTGGTGTATGCAGATGACAGTCTTATTAAGTGACAGTGCGGATGAGCTGCAAACCGCTCTGAGGAAGTTTGATACAGTCTGTGAGAGCATGGAGCAAAACTAAGATTGTGGTGTTTAATCGGGAAGGTGGGAAGGAGAGCAGAGTATTTACTCTGCAAGATGAAATTGTGGAGCAAGTGGACGAGCTGGTATATCTGGGTAGAATGTTTACTGCAGATGGTACAATGGAGGGCGAGATTGGACGAAAGGTCAGTGCTGGAAGGAAAGTGATTGGAAGTATGTGGACGCAAATGAGAAATGAAAGCATGAGTCTAGCTGCGAAACGAGCAATCTATAATGGCGTATTCGTCCCGTCAGTACTGTATGGAAGTGAGACATGGTATGTCAAAAAGCACAAAAGAAAATAAATGCCGTGGGTATGAGATTTCTGAGAAGCGCATGTGGTAAAACGAGACAGGACAACATAAAAAATGAATGCATAATGAGTGTGGTGAGGAAAAGACTATGATGGATAGATATAAAAGTTGTACATTACGTTGGTTTGGTCACATTGAGAGAATGAACAACGCAAGATTAACGAAACAAATATATGTGGGCAAGGTTAGAAATGCCGGGCCGGTAGGCGTAAACTTGGCTGAATGTAGTAGAATCTATGATAAAGGGAAGAAAGATAAGGAGTTTTAAAACAAAAGGGCATGTCAGAGACTATGTATGAATCTTGCAAAGCTAGGAGGTATGCGGAGATAGGAAAGCATGGAGAAAGATTGTGAATGAAAATAAATAAGAGGCAGGATTGTTTTGCCTACCCGCAAGGGAGTGGCGTGAAGGTTAAGTAAGTAAGTAAGTAATATATTCCGTCAACGTTGCTTATATATTGAGAAGAGCCGAGTTCAGTGGGTATTTAGAATTTTTCAAGTGTGGTTTTGAATAATAATATAATTTGCATTTTAAAATGGGAATCATAGTTACACATCAGCTGAGTTCTTTTAGCTTTCAAAAATGTAATACAGACATTCAGAAAAGCATCTTCCAAATATTTTCTTTCAACAAGACAACCGAACCAAATGTTGCAATCCAACTATTTGGAAAACGGTTTTCTGAGTAATTTCGCACTGCCAAAGCATTATGGACTAGGGCACCGTTTTGTTGAAAAAAATATTGGGAAAATGTTTTCAGGAATGTCTATATTTAGATTTTTGAAAAGCTAATAACGAACTGCAGCTGATGGTTGCCAAGAAAACTATAATTCACATTTTAAAAAATGCAAGGTTTCAATGAAATCTGGGTCAACAGAAAAATTTTAAGTTGATGAAATATATCAGTATAATAGCATTAAGCGCGGCATAAAACCTTGAAAAAGTACGTGAATGTAAAAACTGCAAACTTCTATCTTTGATAATAACAAAATCATATTGAAAAATCTGGAACACTGGAACTGTAGCAGCATCTGTAACAAACAAAATATACTCACGTACCACACAAAATTAAAAAACACCGAGCGCGTTTCAATAGCTACGCCATCATCCTCTTCAAACAATAACCTATATTTTCTTAATATAGATTATGGATGTGCCAGTAAATATATGAATGGGCCGTGAGCCATACAAGTATCACATTTTCTACACTATAAATATGGCCTAAAGTGATCGTATTTATTATTTTTAATGGAATTATTTTTGCGGCTTAATAATAATACCCGGAGTAAAAACTCCCTTTGCTATTTGTTTTAGTATAGTTACGTAACCTTCGTTATTTTCAGTATTAAAATATTTAATTATTTCACACCTTTGTGGAATAATTGTTGAAATATTACATTTGAATATAATAAAACTATGTATTCTACGTTATTTAAGTCGCAGGTTATTGTGCATCCATGTAATTAATTACAGCTTTATAATTTTGATAGAAATCATTTCTTAAAATCCCATCAATATTGTGTTTTATATTTTTAATCATGTAAAATTTCTCATTTATTATTACACGAGATAAACCTAATTTAGAAGGGTTAGGTGTGCTGTAAGTTCCTTCTCTATTGTAAACGCTTCAACTTTATGTTTTTGTCATTTTCTCAACTTTTGTTCTGTTTATACTTAAATGTATTGCAATTTCTTTTCTTATTTATCTTATTATTTTTCAGTCAACAACAACTTTCTCTTGCATTAATTTTTGCATGTAATATCCAGTTTTGCAATTTACTCAAGGATCGTAATAACTTGAACAAATCCTCATTTCAATAATTTTACACAACTGTCGATTTTCAGTGGCCAAAGCACGAATTCTTTTTATTGTATCAGTTGTTCTTAACTTAACGATTTTCATTTTCTAACTTTACATATTTGGATTTGAACGTAATGTACTATTTTTTAATAACTCGAACTTTCAGATGCTTCAATGATTCTCTAAGGAAAGGGTAATTATCCCTTATCTCAATATCTTTACTAAAGTTCTCCCTTTGTTCCAACTTCCTATTTTCATATAAAATTAGTTAGTAATTTGCTACTGTTATACAAATTAGAATTAAAATTTAGCTTTTAATATAAACAATACTTTGTTAATTTAAAGCTGTTTGATTTTATATCTGTAATTAAAGCTTCTAATAATTTACTGTCCCCACGTCTGCTAGCAAGTGTTTTTCAATCGTGGCGTAATTCCTTCCACCTCGTTCAATCTATGTATTGCTTTGCATAAATCTGATCCCAATGCAATTTGCTCAAGTCTTTTTTTTAATAAATTTATTTCTTAATTCAGATTTTATGCGTAATTTGACTTTTTCTTATTTCATTTCTGTTCTGTTTTTCCTAACCACTTTTAATATAATGCTAACTTAATTGTAAAGATTTTATATTAAACAAACATTCACTCGTGGTACAATTATTTGTCAATTGCGTTTATTCACGTATCTTTTCCCACTGTGTCTTATGTTCTCATTTCTCCGTAAGTAGATATACACGGCCGATTCTGGACCACTTTGACCTAGATATCTTTCAAGGTTAACTTTATTGAACGTCACGTGTGAGTAATTCTTTGACCTTGAAATTTTTCAGGGTCATTGAATTTCAAGGTCAGGAGTGTTGGTGGGAAAATGTAATTTTTCAAGGTCACGCTCCATTATTCAAGCGATTCTTAGAATTTGATCTTCTTGACTGAATTGACTGAATGAAAGTTACTCAAGGTCACGCTCCATTCTTCAAGCAATTCTTAGAATCAAAGTTCAATTACCTCCTTGACTGAATTGAGTCAAGGTCGTGCGTTAATTCTTAGAATCAAAGTTATTACAATTCTTAGAAATCAATTATCAGGGTTAAAGTTAATTGACCTACAGGGGTATTGTTAGAAATATAATTATCAAGGTCAAGTTTTATTAACCTGCAGGGATATTACAATTCTTAGAAATCTAAACAGGTAGTGGAAACATAAAGTGGTTGTTGTCTAAAAAGTCAGTCAAGATTAAATGGTTCTTGTATTGACTAAATTGAGTCAAGCTCTTGAAGGTCAAATTTGATGGATATCATATTATCATATCATATAAATCTAAAAGCTCATGACAACAAGGATAATGACAAGTGGTTGTACTAAAAAGTAGGTTAACGTTAAATGGTTCTTGTATTGACTCTGTGTGTCTCTGTATCTGTGTACCTGTGTATTTTTGTGTCTGCTCTGCTTTTGATCTATTTTGAGTGGTTTTCATGTATCTGGTCAAAGTTTATTGACCTGCATAAAGCACCTATTGCAAACCCTTGTGTGTGTGTGTGTGTGTGTGTGTGTGTGTGTGTGTGTGTGCGTGTGTGTGTGTGCGTGCGTGTGTGTGTGTGTGTGTGTGAGGCCTGGAGGTATCTAAAAAGACACTTGTTGATGGTGTCATATTACAATTCTTAGAAATCTAAATATAGAATCAGTTCTTGGAAATGAGTGAGGGAGAGCCTTGAAGGTCAAATTCTTGTAAATAGTAAAATATAAGCATTCCTAGTCAATGACTCATTTAACTGGCTATATGCATGCACAGGTCACGGTCAGTACTTGATACTTGACAAGTTGAAACTTAGACTCAAGTCAAGGACACATTTGTCTTATATAAACCGCACTATGGTGTGTTGAAATCAGTCAGCTAGTTAGAAACTTGTAATTATTAAACGTGGAATTATCAGGGTTAAATCAAAGAACTTATTCCAAACCCTTTAAAAATGCGTGTGGCGGAGATATCTAAAAAGTATAAGCTGATAGATATAGCTGTAACTAATACTAAGTAGGGCGAACGTATATGGATGGAAACGTCTGATTTTAAATGTATATTACCTCAGCGCCATTATGGGTATTTCACAGGAGAAACCCGCATTGAGGAATTTAAAATGTAGTTTAAGGGCGGTTGGAAGAACAACAAACATAACATTTTGTGTTAACAGTAGTGCTACAACTGCACCATATGTAAATAATCATTTCATGAACAGTGTTTAGTCGTAGAGCAATTGCGAGCAAGTAAAGTTGTTTATAAGTTTAATGGAAGTAGCATGATCCAAACTCTTCACCGTTATACATGGATATCCCACATAGTTGCAGTAACAATATGAATAATAATATAACATTGTGTTGTTGGTGCTGTTAAAATAGTGATGATGGTAGTAGTAATAAGAATGATGAGAAACAAGATCAAGGTTATTCTTCATCTAACACTGACTGGCTGTGATTTCAACAGAAAGATGATTTATCAGGAGTGTACAAACAAGTAGCTACGGAAAACTGAATTGATTGTCTTTATTATAAACTGTCGAATGATACCTATCATGTAAAACATGTAGAAATTGGATACAGTATACACATCAACCTTGCACCAGTAACTGTGAGCAAAGTAATAACGTGGTGTTAGACACGAAGGAGTGGAATGAACTTCTAAGATGGCATTCATATGTTGAATTACAATTCTTCAGATCTCAAGAAATTGAAAACCAAATTGATTGGTCAAATGTAAACGAAGATGAAGGTATAGTCTGTGATCAGCATTATGAATCTCTATCTACCAACCTTGGTATTTACTACAATTGGGAATTGATTGAAGGACATGATAGAATTTTGAAAACTGTTATGATAGCAAACTACAACTGATGTTCTTGCACATTCAATGTTCATAGTGTAGAAGAACTATTCAATTTAAGGAATATAATGAACAATAGAATGGAATTTTTTGAATTTTGCAATCTGGTGTGTTTCTATGAAAAATTTATACAAGTCGTTTTCGTGGTAGTGATGACGACATTTATAAAGACATTGAAGATGTTATAAATGCTAAGTATAATATTAATTCACATAACACTGTATGCTTAATGGAAATTTTGTATTATCTAATATGTAACATTTACTGAACAAAGAAACATTAATAACTATAATTAATTTTTTTTGTCTCAATTTAAACGGTCTCAACCACCAGGATCCGGCTTGTTGTAGTTGTTTCTCTCAAGAAGTGGTACCAGTATCCTAAATAGAAATAGTCGTTTCCCAAAAACAGCCATCCGTTTCCGAAACACAGATAGTCGTTGACGAAGAAGTTGCTTCATCGAAATAGCTTCATAGCATTCAGATCGAACTTCTAGCTTCATCGCTTTTCTGCTTTGCTTCGGACTGCTCTTGTATTGACTAAATGAATGAGCCAAGGTTGTCTAAGTGTCCTAGCTATAAAATCAGAATACGAATAGTGGAGGTCTAAACTGAAAATGGAGCAATGTAAATTATTTGTCAAGGTCAAATGCTCAACCATGTATTTTTCTCAAGATTAGTGGTTTCAAAATAAGCATTCCTTGAAGGTTAAATTCTTGGAAATTGCAAAATAAGCGGTCCTAATCAAATGACTGACTTTGTACATGTTCGGTATTGCTCAGTTATAACAACATAACCAGTTCGTGGAAGAAGAATGATAGGTTGTCGTCTATGCTAAAAAGTATATCAATGTTATATGGTTCTTGTATTGGCTAAATTGATGTTTGTAATAACAAAAAGATTAGGCTTTTATTTACTTTATCTATTATATAATACTACTGTCCTAACCACCAGGATCTGGCCTGTCTCAAGATGAAGTACTTGTTTTTCCCAAGAACTAGGCCTGTTTCTCCAACACAGATAGCCGTTTCCCAAAAAACGGGGGTCTGTTTACCAACACAGGTAGCCGTTTCCCACAGAATACGAGTTCAATATGTGGGTTTTTATTTACTTTATCTTTTACATAATATTACTCTTCTAACCACCAGGATCTGGTTTCTGTCAGGATGAGGTAGTTGTTTCCCCCAAGAATTGGATCCGTGTCGTCCCCGAGCTTTTAAAAGCTCGGAGAGGACACTTTGCGAAGAAAATTTAAGTAGGTTGGTCTACTTAACCGCGCAGGTAGGTTGTGGGATCCTACTACAGTATTTCTAACCAGACCATACGTTGATACAAAATGTGTACCCATTTACATGTATCGCATGATGATTTTCTTGAACTCACCCATGATTGTATATTGTAAAAGTTCGGAAAATTTTATAAATTGGGGTATTCAGGTTCAATTTGGCTAGTTGAGGTGTTGAGAAATTTGAGTATTATTACACAAACTTATGGGACTTATTTCATGTTAAGGGTTAAATGTTCTTGTAGCGTTGAAGGATCCTAGGAATATTTTACCTTAAATAATAGAAGTAAAAAAAGAAATTAAGAAAAAATAAACATTTTGTTCCAACATTTGGTTACATACTTACATCCAGAAGAATGCTCCTAAAAACTATTTAGTAACATCAAAAATGGATTCATTGCTAGCAGAAGTAAACGAAAAATTAAAAAGAAATGATATTCAGTTTTATTCGAACATTTAGTTGCTTACATCCAAAAGAATGCACTCAAAAACCATTTAGTAACACTAAAAATAAATACACTGCTAATGAAGCACGTTTTGCATGTTCATTATATTCACTAAATACACTGCGAAACATCCATAGGTTTATTATAAGTTTTTGTTATGAACGAATCAATTTAAAGTAAATATGTAATTAAACATTATTATTAATTTTATTAAATACATAAATAAAAAGTTTACCTCGAGTAGGATTCGAACCTACGACCTGTACTTTGCTAGAGTTCAAATCCTACTCGAGGTAAACTTTTTATTTATGTATTTAATAAAATTAATAATAATGTTTAATCCATAGGTTTGATAGTGTGAATCGCGTTTTGCGTGTTCGTTATATTTTTGTTGTACATTTTCCAAAAAATTATTAGCCTTAATAAATTCAATTGTTGGCTATCTCACTTTTTCCACACCCGATATTCTACTGTACTTATTTAAAATGTTTTAAAACCAATTCACATTTTTTATCTAACTCTTGAGTGGTTTTTGGGTCCTGAGTGTGGTGCAGGGATTCATGCCCCTCTTCTCCAATCAGATTCAAATTTTTGCCTCCATATTAAAGTGTTGGTCATTTTCTGCAGGTGAATAAAAATAACAATGGAGAAAATTAGTAATATACCTATCAATTAAATTATTATGAAAAAGTTTAAATTGTGTAAAGCATACTTACTTTTCAAAAAATCTAGCGAAATCTCTATCGACATATTGAAGTGTGTAAAAGATCTGGCGCACGACAATGACAGTCAGACCGTGACTTGACATCACTATCACCAAAAATTGACATAATTGGTATATCTCCAAAACGTTATACAGAATATTTCTTTTTGGTTGAGTGATACTTTTTTTTGAGCGTTTATTCAATAAAGACGTTCTTCTTCTAGATCTGCGTACGTAACTAATGATAGAATAAAAATCTAAGACTACATGCAAGTAAATCTGTTAACGTTAACAAAATTGCAAACAAGTGGAAGTGGTTTCCCACAGGAATAAACACCTATTAAGCAAGTCAAGCCGTGTGAACGTATGAGGTGTTAACAGATATTCCCAGTAAACGTCAGTAAAGCTCATTGAGAAATTATTGATAAAGTTGCACAATTTCATCTTGCCTTCAATATACAGAAAACTATCATAGTTAGATCTTAACTTCGAATTAAAATGCGTAAATTCATCTATGCTTGTAAAGAACCAGCGTCCTTTACGTATGCTTTTTAGAATGAATTATTTGCGGATCATCCTATATTTAAGATTTCAAAAGTTTACGCGATATTGCACAACGAATAATTTATTTATCACCGCTGACGTGTATTTCTAAAAACCCGTAAGTTTTTGCACGTCAGAACGATTACAACCAATCGCATAACGGCATCCCCCGCACGGTAGCCGCGAAGCCGCCCACAGATGCACCTTTATAAACCCGCGACGCGCGTGGAGAAAGGATGATGAATCGAAGTAGATTCCAGTCAAGCCGATATCCAGCAGCCGCCACCGTACCATTTGCTTTGTATAAGCACCGACCTGCTATTCACCGTCGAAGAGTCCATCGCGACCGTGTGATAACGCTCACCACCTCGCACCGGTCAACCTAAAGTTTAATCCTGTACTGCCATTGATAGACACGTAAGTTGTAAAGTTATAAAATCCGACAAGTTACAATCAAACACTACAGATCGTAAATAACTCGGGCTGAGTCTCCATTATACAAAGTACACTAACACCTAGAGTCACGCAGGTAGATCGACGTAACTCGCAAATACCACGCACACTAACACCTAGAGTCACGCAGGGGTAACCTCCGACGTAACTTGCAACTAATTGAGGGTGAAGGGTTGTTACAGGGCTGTAAAGACCTACGACCTTTTTCTTAGTCCATCCGGTTAAGACAGGCCATCGCCTGAGTCTTCTGGCATTACTAAGATCCCGCTCGAAACTCATACACATACATACAGACAAACACAATAACCGTACATGGTGTCTTGATCGCAGGAGAGTACCCCGAAATCGGTTGTATAAATTGTAGTCAATATAACCCTCGCAAACACCTAGGTCTATATCGATTGTAAATAAATTAGATAGTACGTAGATTATTCTATATTTACGTAAACCTATTAAAGTCATTTTAGAGTATTTGTAATACCAAGTATTTTGTTTCCGTGATTGAATGTAGATAATTAGACTTAGTATAGAAATCCGTAATTAATTCCGTTAGATAAATAATCAATTGTCTAATCCTACCGGTTATAATTAAAGAAAGACAGTACCGAGATCTCGCATTTTCATACGCGCATTTCGCGTGTATTATTGCCAGTCCGACATACTCGCTTCAGCGCTCCAGCGTTACTGAAGATAATATTATGCCATGCGTATAGACCGAGAACGATATCGATTTTCTCCGTCCGAGGTCGTTACACGCCGATGAACAAAACTACTTAAAGCAACGGTACCAGCTTCTGTAAATACAGGACCGTAACCTAAATTTTACCTCTTAGGTAAGGAATAGATTAAAATAATACCTCTGTTTATAGAAACGACGACGCACTCAATAAAGCCGCCAACCAGGAGAACAAGTGTGAGGAGCCGCCGGGACCAAGATATAAAATACATTTAGAGTTGTTATTAATAACAGTTTGTTTTATTGTTAAATTTATTTAATATACGTTTTAAAAAACGCTTTAATTTATTTATTTAAGGTGACAGTGTTAAGCCTATCCAGTAAGACGAACCACACCCCGTTTATAAATTAAAATATAAACACGATTGAGCAAAACCGAGGCAAAATAAAACCGCGTTGGGTTACCAAACCAGAAAGGCGCGTCAATAATCATTTACTTAAAGAGGGCGCAATACCTATAGCATCTAAAAATAGGGCAGTGATACATGCTTATGATTTTTTTTCTAAAATATGCGTATAGAGTAAGGCATGAAGGTGTGAAAATAAAGAGTTTTAAGACCAAAGGGAAAGTGATAGTTTCACTTGTGCATAAATTGTATCTTCAACATTTTTCAGTTAATCATTTTCCTAAAACCACATAAATCAAAGAATGTCGTAGTGCGTTTAAACATAACAAAATTTTTGCAATGATTTCAATATATTTATCGCAATAATCTTCATAAAGCTAGTGGCAAAGGTTATAGAGGTTTCAAGTGAGATCTAAAGTATCTTACAAATAAAAACAAGGCACTTTGGTCAATTATAAACAGTAACTTTCATTAGAATCGTAAAAGCTCAAGATCTGGAATAGTCCTAAATATTAATGAATAGACGATTAATAAGTGAAGTATTTATGCATGTCATTGATTTGAATACGTTCATTTTTTACTTTACATTATTTTTCATACAAATATGACATTTTGCATGTTATAACAAAATCTAATTTTATGAAATAAACATTTCTAAGACAGGCGCATTAATTATAAAACAAAAATTCTATATATATATATATATATATATATATATATATATATATATATATATATATATATATATATATATATATATATATATATATATATACATATACAGGGAGTCCCAATAGTGCGTATTCGGTGGACAGCTCCTTAGCCATTAAACTTAGGAGATAAGTTTAAATACGAAAGTTGTCTATTTTATAAGCTCCATAATCTAAAAATGGTTTCTACAGGGTGTAATATAAAAGCGTACGATATACAACTTTTGATTTTTAAATAGAACACCCTATATGTTATTTTATTTTTCGATTCTCCTTATAATTGTACATCTTTTTCATAAGAATTACTTACAAGCTAAATCTTACAGTTTTGAGATATTTGCAAAGTTAACTAAAACTGACATTTTATGTAGTAATTCAAGTAGGTGTATCTCAGTTATTTTAAAGATAAAAAAATAATCTTTGGTATAGAATTTATTCATACATGAGCTTACTTTAATCTATTGTCAAAATTGGATTTCAATATACACGGTGATCACAAAAATTAATTCAATAACATAAATTTGAAAATGCTATATCTTCATTTTTTTAAATGGCACACCCTATATTTTTTTAATGCCTTGTCTTCGTCTATTAATCGGCTTTCATTTCTATTAAATATGTTCTATACCTATCTCTAATAGTTTCGGAGATATTTAAGTTT
This sequence comes from Vesta saturnalis, assembly GCA_036346205.1. Lineage (NCBI taxonomy): Eukaryota > Metazoa > Arthropoda > Insecta > Coleoptera > Lampyridae > Vesta > Vesta saturnalis. Next base: position 791,532 of record JARFJB010001868.1, read on the forward strand.
GTTCAATTTTTTTCGTTGATAACACTGAAGAAGAGTAAAATTAGTCGGTCAAAGCAAGCTATGAATACATAAGAAACTAAAAAACATATTAACTGAAATACAAACACTTAAAATTATAATAAATGTTCAATGTGACCACCATTTTGTTGCTGGCAAACATGAAGTCTTTGAATAAACGACAAATTTACTTTTCGTAACGTGGAAACATTTATATTTTGAATGACGTCTCTAATTCTTGCCTTCATATCATCTACAGTCGTTGGAGGAGTTTGATAAATTTTTTCTTTAATTCATCCCCAAAGAAAAAGGTCCATCTTTGTCAAGTCAGGCGATCTTGCAGGCCAGGAGATCGGCCCTCCTCTTCCAATTCATTTGTTTGGAAACTGGATATTTAAATAATTTCTAACGTTTCTGCTAAAATGCGGAGGAGCGCCATCTAATTGCAGCCACATTTCTCTAAGGGTTTGTAAAAGGGTTTCAATAAAAGTTTCAAATTCGTTGCGCAAGAAGTTTAAAAATGAATCTCCATTGACCGTGTTTTCAAAAAAATATGGTCCTATAATTCTTTCCCCAATAATTCCGGCCCAAACATTAAGTGACCAGCGGTGTTGATCATCAACAGGAATTATAAATCTGGGATTCTCAGTATCGTAATAATGGAAATTATGTCTATTAACGTATCCATTTTTGTGGAAAGTAGCTTCATCAGTAAATAAGATCGTGCTAAAATAGTTGGGTTTTTCTAAATTTTTGTTTATGGCCCAATTGCAAAAGTTTAATCTATTAACGAAGTCATCCTCGTCTAATTCTTGTGCAAGTTGGGCATGGTATGGATGATATTTATATTTTTTTATAATTCTATTAACTGATGTTTTTGAAACTCCAACTTCTAATTCCAACTGTCGGTAAGAAACGTGAGGATTTTCAATCACAGATTGAAGAACTAAATGTTCATTACCTTCGTTAATTGCGGTTCTTTCTCGTTCTAAATTGTCTTCGTAATGAATACTGACTGTTTGCTCGAAACGCTCTTTCAATGTTGCAAATGCTGAAACTTGCGGGTGTCGTGCATTTGGAAATTTTTGCTTATAAATTCGATGAGCTAAAAGACAATTTTTATCGCTTTCACCACGGACGTAAATGATATTAACAAGTTCTTCTTTCGAAAAATTCATTTTGTAATTTAGGAAGTAAGTATACAATACTACACAAATATTAGCACTGTTTGACAAGTTTGATTTCTTCATTTGTTTTCGTTCACCTTTTGTTTTACGCTCTGTTGATTAAATTGTTTAATTTTACGATGAATCGTTTAAAAACATCTCAAATATCTCTTAAAAATAGTGGTTTCATACAATATTTATTATAATTACAATGTATGTATTTCAGTTAATATTTTTTAGTTTCTTATGTATCCACAGCTTGCTTTGACCGACTAATGTTACCTTTCATCAGTGTTATCAACGAAAAAAAATGAACAAACTTAAATATCTCCGAAACTATTAGAGATAGGTATAGAACATATTTAATAAAATTAAAGACGATAATAGACGAAGGCAGGCGTTAAAAATATAGGTGTGCTAATTAAAAAAAAGGAAGATATAGCATTTTCAAATTTACGTTGTTGAATTAATTTTTGTGATCACCCATTTATTCAAAAACTTCATGTTTGCCAGCAATAAAATGGTGGTCACATTCCTCATTTGTTATAATTTTAAGTGTTTGTATTTCAGTTAATATGTTTTTTAGTTTCTTATGTATTCATAGCTTGCTTTGACCGACTAATTTTACTCTTCTTCAGTGTTATCAACGAAAAAAAGTTGTACAAACTTAAATATCTCCGAATCTATTAGAGATAGGTATAGAACATATTTAATAGAAATGAAAGCCGATTAATAGACGAAGACAAAGCATTAAAAAAATATAGGGTGTGTCATTTAAAAAAATGAAGATATAGTATTTTCAAATTTATGTTATTGAATTAATTTTTGTGATCACCGCGTATATTGAAATCCAATTTTGACTATAGCTTAAAATAAGCTCATGTATGAATAAATTCTATACCAAAGATTATTTTGTTATCTTTAAAAATAACTGAGATACGCCTACTTGAATTACTACATAAAAATGTCAGTTTTTAGTTAACTTTGCAAATATCTCAAAAACTGTAAGATTTAGCTTGTAAGTAATACTTATGAAAAAGATGTAAAATTATAAGGAGAATCGAAAAATAAAATAATATATAGGGTGTTCTATTTAAAAATTAAAAGTTCTATATTGTACCGCTTTTATATTATACCCTTTAGAAACCAAACTATTTTTAAATTATGCAGCTTATAAAAATAGACAACTTTCGTATTTAAACTTATCTTCTAAGTTTAATGGCTAAGAGCTATCGACCGAATACGCACTATTGACACCCTGTTATATATATATATATATATATATATATATATATATATATATATATATATATATATATAAAGACTTGATGAACAACAAGAAGATATACCAATTACATCAATTCATGGCGATGTCGAGGGAGATCTCTGTAAATTATTGGAAAAGTGCATGATTTAAAGTTTTTGTAATAATTTACTTATGGATAGATACATTACTAGTTTAATCAATTATAATTTTTTCTGGCATTACATCTACAACTGTGACTTCACAACCGCTAGCACCACCTGTACTTCAATATGTCGATAAAAATTTCGCTTGCTTTTTAAAAATAAGTACACTTTACATAATTTAAACTGTTTCATAAAAATTTAATTAATAGACACATTACTAATTTTCTCAGTTATTATTTTTCTAGCATTACACCTGCAGCAACTGTACTATCACTTCAATACAAACAATTTTTAATCTGAATAGGGAAGAGGGGCATGAATCCCAGGGTTACTTACACCAAACTCAGGACAACAATGATTAAACAGTTTAGCAAAAAAGTGTGAAGTGGTTGCAAAACGTTATTAATAACTATAGTGAGATCTCGGGAGTGGAAAAAGTGAGACAGCTAACAATTGAATTGACTGAGGCAAATAACCTTTTGGTAAATATACAACAAAACTTAAGGAACACGAAAACGTGCTTCATACTGTCGAACCTTAGTATATTTAACAATTGAATTGGCTGAGACTAATAATTTTTTCGGAAAAATGTGCGACAAAATTTAAGGAACATGCAAGACGTGCTTAATTAGCAGCGAATTTATTTTTAATGTTACTAAATAGTTTTTTGAGAGCATTCTTCTAGATGTATGTATGTAAGTAAATGTTGGAATAAAAACGTTTAATTTTTTTAAATTTCTATTATTGGTGGTGCATCCTTCAACCCTTCATGAATTCAAAGATGCTAAAAAGTGAAGTGATGAACTATATTAAGAAAATAATTTGAAAGACACTTAAATATATTATTAATAAATTCAACCCCAAATAAAATAAATTCTTAGTGTAAAGGATTACAATGTTCATAAGTTTTGTGCAATATGCAAATTTTGTTATGCACAGCAAGTATTTCAACACCTCAAGTGGCCCAGTTGAACCCGAATACCCCCATTTATAAGATTTTCTGAACTTTTGCAATATACAGTCATGGGTATGTGTAAAGTCAGTCATTTGATTAGGGCCGCTTATTTTGCAATTTCCAAGAATTTTACCTTCAAGGAGTGCTTATTTTGAAACCACTAACCTTGAGAGAAACAAATGGGTGAGCATGTAATCTTGACAAATAATTTACGCTGCTCCATTTTTAGTTCAGACACCAACTATTCCTATTCTGGTTTTATAGCTAGGACACTTAGATAATCTTGGCCCGATCATTTACTCAATAGAAGAACAATCCGAAGCAAAGCAGAAAAATAACCAAGCTAGAAGTTCGATCTGAATTTCATGAAGCAGGATATAAAACTTAACTATTTTGATGAAGCACCTCCTTCATCATGGGCTATCTGTATTTGGGAAACGGGTTCCTATTTTTAAAAACAGGTATCTGTAGTTACTAAACTGATTTCCGTTTCTGGGAATCGGCTATCAGTTTGGTATGCTGGTACCAGTTCCTGGGAGAAATACTACCTCAGCCTGAGATAAGCCAGATCCTGGTAGTAGATCGACACAAAAAGATAACAGATTATAGTTATTAATGTTTTTTTATTTATTAAATGCTGTACATTAGATAAGAAGGATGATAATACAAAATTTCCATTAATCATACAGTGTTATGCGAATTAATATTGCTCTTAGCATTTATAACATCTTCAGTGCCTTTATAAATGTTATCAGCACTACCATAAAATTCTTTCTCACGAAAACGACGGTAGTTAACAACTTGCATAAATTTTTCATAGAAACACACCAGATTGTAAAATTCAATAAATTCCAATCTATAGCTTGTTATACCCCTTACAGTGAATAGCTCTTCTACACTATGAACATTGAATGTGCAAGAACAGCAGTTGTAGTTTGCTACCATAACAGTTTTCAAAATTTTATCATACCTTTCAATTAATTCCCAATTATAGTAAATGCTAAGGTTGGTAGATAGAGATTCATAATGTCACCCATTCTAAAATTAAATTAAACGATATAATAAAAACAAAATAAATGATATAATACAAATGTATCTTCACAATGCTCGGATCTTAACACTAACAGATAATACAATGTATTAATGCTAATGTTACGTTACTAATTGATTAATAACAACTACTTACATGATCCAGGCCTACTATTTATAGCGAGATGAGTTTGACGCCTTTCTAGAACCAAGGCCTAGAGATGGTGAAATGGGCACCGTTCAGGGTCTTGGGACACCAATATCCATTATTAGGGAAGAACATTGAGTAATTCTACTGGTAGTAAATTTAAGTTCCTCTAAATCTGATGTAACTTCCTTAACTAGTGATAATGATTAAAATTACAAATTAATAATTACTTAATATGCAAATTGGATATTGGTATTAATATGACAATTAATATCACTATTGACTCCGTTCACCAGAAAATCTCGTTCTCGAGCGATTACATAAAAAAATTCACTGATACAAAGAATATAAAATGGTCACTCGCGGATCACACCTCTGTAAGCTGGAACTGTATGGTTCAATTAAGAGTGAAAAAAACCGGGTTGGGTACTTAGCCAATACCTTTCGTTCACCCTGTACATACAAAAAATTATTTATATTACGAGAGGTACCGGGATTGATGCCCGCCGCTTCCACAAATGTTGATTCTAAGAATTAACACATGATCTTGACTCAATTCAGTGAAGAAGGTCAAATTCTAAGAATAGCTTGAACAATGGAGCGTAACCTTGAAAATTTTAATTTTCCAACTACATAAACATGACCTTGAAAATCAATGACCCTGAAAGCTTTTATGGTCAAAGAATCACCTACATAATGGCTTTCAATGAACTTGATCTTGAGAAATATTTAGGTCAGAGTAGTGCAGAATCGGTCCTGTATATCTACTTCGGTATCATTACCGTGTACATTATTTAAAATACCTTAAATGTTTTTTAACGAGTTTCTAATTAAAATCTAATTTACATACAAAATATAGTTTTGTAATATGCAACTAAATAAATGCACTCAAACCATACATATGTGTTGGAAAAATTATGTTATTATTCACTTTAAATGATCTAATGTGGGTATCTAAATAATTAATTATTTCAAAATTTCCTATTTGACCAATTCTCTTTTGTAACCAATATTAATAAACGCTTGTTTTATGCATAATTCTTTTATATTCGTTCCTGTTTAAATATTTATTTTTTACAAGACTTTTTCAGCTTGTTTACATTTATAAGTATAAGTAAATAAAGTATGTACTTTCATATAACGCATGTTCTAAATTACCCCAATTATACCCCAAATGTTTCTATACCTCCTTTGAACTAAATAAATTTGATATATTTAACGTTGATAAAGATATTCATATTTGCAAACTGCATACCATTTTTAATTATACTTTGGATAATACACGTGCTTTCTGTATTTAATTTATGAAAATTATTTGAAGGTTTAAAGCTTTCAGCGGGGTTAGTTTTTATTCCCAGGTTTACAGGATCGCCGTATACAGTTATTACGTTGATGGTAGGATCGCCATGGAATGTTATTATCTCCATGTGAAGTTTTATAATGGCTATTATATAGAGAATGTAAAGTTTTTTTTATAATGGCTATTATGTAGAGAATGATAATATAGCGTTATTAAAAGAAATACTGATTTGTTTTAACTTTAATGTTATATTAAGGTCTGCATTATGGCTTTACTCTACTGTGACGTTAAGTCCCACTTAACTTTCTAACGAACTACTCTACTTAGAGTTATGTCTTGCTGACTTATTACGGACATAGGATTTAGAAAAGTGTTTAGCCTAATGAAATCTACAAAAAAGTTCTGTTAAACGTTTGTGCTCGATTATGTATTTTTTTAAAATAGGAGTTACTGCGTTTGATTAATAAAAGTAAAAGTATATTTATTTATAATTGTGTACATGCTTAGTGATAACATACCTATGTAAAATATTATGATGACGTTCCTTAATACATATGTTTCTAAGGTTTAACTAATATTAACATGTAACAATATTTTAGTAGCTAAATCTCAATTAATCAAGAAATAATGAATAATAAGGAAACGTAGAGAAAATAGGGTCCATGCAGGCAGTCTTCAAACCATGAGAAAATAATTCTGCATAATGCTCTTCTACATCCCAGAGTAGTAATTTCCAAAAAGTATTAATAACTGCGTTTATATACTTATCAAAAATAGGATTCCCTGTTACGTAGTTTACGATGAGATTTGACACTTTAAACGATTGAGTAACGTCGGTTAATGTTATATGCTTTCCCTCGCCTTCACCTAGTATGTCCCCAGTAATATTTATTTGTGCTCTCAAGTTCACTGTAAAGTAAACAGTATTTTAGTTTATAGGGTATTAAGTTAAGCAAAATGTATTTAATTTGTCTATATTTTAACCGTTAGGGTAGGTTATATTATTAAACTGTGAGTATCGTGGCGAGTAAACACGCCCTGACGATGAAGATGAAAAAGTCTTTGAAATATAGGCAAATTAAATTTGATTTATTGACCTAATACGTTAAAAATTAAAATTATTAGTTATTCTGAAGGACCACAAAAATATTACATTAATTAATTAGTTATGATATCATCCTATACTTACCGTGTAAAGCAGTCATATTTCCTTCACTACTAATTGGAAGTCCTAATATAGTGGCATTTTCGTATAAATAATGTGTCAAAAATTCAGTGAGTGGGTTACTAATATCAATTGTAAGAAATATAGATGTGTCTGTAATCTGAGACCTATAACAAATTAATAATACATTAAGAAACAGTGCGAAAATCATTGTAGGACAGAACAACTTCCATTATGGTGTTGAAGGTCCGTGTTGGTCAAAACGGGGAAATAAATTAAATTAAAACTCAAAACTTGTTCTATTAATATTGGGAGTATACTAATGAATTTAAAATAAATATTTCTTGTGTTTTAAAAAATAACCTCAGATTACTGTTAATCAATACTAAAGGTAAAACTGATAACTTAGATAAGTCTGGTTTATATAAGGTGAATTGCGATGGTTGATACTCTTATTACATACGTCAAACAGACGGGAAACTTACAACTAGAATTTCTGAACATTACTCTTACATTAGACGTAGTAACGCTTACGACAATTCTTCATTTGAACATATTTTAAATACGTCACAATATATATATATATATATATATATATATATATATATATATATATATATATATATATATATGATTTTAAGTTGATGCTTTTTTTAAACTGTGTATAGAACTAATTAAAATAAACAACTTTTTTCGTTTTGCTTTAATTATTGCTGCTACCTGTTCTATGCGTCCAATTAATTATTCCCGCGTTTTTACCGATGTTTATAGCCTCACCACGCATATTCGGGTTGTTATGGAACTGCAAACAATCTCTGTGGTAAGACGGCTGTTAATTTTGTTTGTTTCTGTTTACACTTTTTATGTCAAGCAGAAATGTGTCAATTTGTTGTCAGTTAATCGCGTGTTAGATTTCAGTCAGTTTGTGATTATTGAAAAATAAAGAATGCTCATGTGTATGAAAATAATGAACTCCTGGACATGCTGTTGATTTATGGGAGTGTCGTCAAAGTGCGGCTGCAGCCGCAAGGCTGTATGCAGAACGCTTTCCATTAAGAGTGCATCCGACATCTCGTAGTTTTATAAATCTCGTTCAGAGGGCTAGGGATACTGGTTATATAAGAGAACATCGTGGAGGGCATGTAGGAAGACCGAGACAACCTGTGAATATGCAGAATGAAGAACAAATTTTGAATATTGTTGAAGAAGATCCATCGATAAGTACTAGAGAAATTGCTCATGAGGTCGGTGTAAGTCAAACAAAGGTACCCCGTAGAGTTGAGTTCTGTGTATGGCTTTTACAAAACAATGCAGATCATTTGAATTTTACAAGAAAAATTGGTCCGCACATCTAGCCAGACCGTTTAACAGGCGAGAATTATCTGAATTTTTTGGAAAATCATCTACCTAATCTGCTGGAAGAATTGCCACTGGATATAAGGCAAAACATGTGGCTTCTACAAGACGGAACACCTCCTCATTTTACACGAGAAGTGCGGGAGTTTTTGGATTATACTTTTCCAAACAGGTGGATTGGTCGAAATGGGCCAGTTGCGTGACCACCTCGCTCACCAGACTTTACACCATGCGATTTTTTTCTGTGGGGTTACTTGAAAGCGTTAGTTTTTAAAACACCGGTAAACACGCGGGAAGAATTAATTGGGCGCATAGAACAGGCAGCAGCAACAATTAAAACAAAACGAATTTCGTTATTACGCGCTGTCACCGAACAGTGGTTACATCGCGCACAGCGTTGTGTAGAATAGAATGGCGACAACATTGAACATGTCCTTTGAAATAGAACTTGACTGCTTATTCCTTTAAAACAAAATATCTCTTTTATTTTTGAGTTAACTAAAAAATGTTATTTGAAAAAGTTGTTTATTTTAATTAGTTCTACACACTGTTTAAAAAAAAGCATCAACTTAAAAATGACCCTGTATATATATATATATATATATATATATATATATGAGCCCCGTCCCATCTCAATTGCCCAAGAATAATTTTTCTTTTTAAATAAAATATTGGTGGGCCAATTTTATAAAAAGAATAAATTTTTGTCTTAATTGTTCTTAGAATAATAGATTTTGGGTAATTATTTTCAATAATAGCCTGAATAATGTTAACGGGTTGTACGGAAAGTAATATCGTTTTTTTTTTGAAAATGAAAGAAATTTTCGGATAATGAATAAATATTTTATTAAATTATATATTGGCCATTCTGGTCCAATATTTTTTGCCACCTTTATGGCAGCAGCATGATTCCACGCTCAAAAAATATTTGCTCTTTGCTGGCAAAAAACTGATCTAGGTGATTTTTAACCTCCTCATTTGAAGTAGCTTTACCGTTTAAAAAATTTTGCAGTGACCGGAACAAATAATAATCCGAAGGTGCCAGATCAGGAGAATATGGTGTGGCAGTGTATCCCATTCAAGCTGCAAAAGCTTTTGGCGAGTTACCAAACTTGTATGAGGTCTTGCATTATCTTGATGGAACACTGCAGCTTTTGTAGATTAATTGTGACCTTTTCTGTTGAACTGCATCACCCAGTTTGTCCAGCTGATGACAGTAGATTCCGAATTAATTGTTGATTTATCCGGTAACAGCTCAAAAAAAAACGATTCCTTTAAAATCCCACCAAACAGACAGCATCACCTTTTTTTGATGTATATTGGCATTCGAAATGCTTTGAGCCGGTTCATATTTCCTCCATGATCTCTTGAGTTTGACATTATTACACACAACCCACTTTTCGTCCCCAGTAATGATGCGTTATAAAAATTGATTATTTCGTGACGTTTGAGAAGCGAATCACAGTCGTCATCGTGACGATACAAACTTCTTTCCGTGAGAACATGGAGAACCCATATATCTAGCTTCGAGGTTAAACCTAGGCCTTTCAAGTGGTCATAAATAGTTTAACCTCTAACCGATATCACGTGTTGTGTTTAATTTTACATCTCTTTCTTTTATAAACTTTTTTAATATAACGCAAGGTAAGTAAAAAAATTAATTACATACGAATGAAAATAGTTATAATGCATTATTGATAGCTTAGAGTAGAGGGCGGTTTTGGAATTTTTTTTAAGTTCACGTATACATTAATATCTATCTGACATGAAGTTTTAAACGTTTGTTTGACATGAATTATTGTTTCTGTTTTTACAATGTTGCATTTTTTTGTGTAATTAACTTATTATAAAATTGGTGCATAATTATCCTAAAAAATAATGTTATTAAAATTATTTCATTTCTTTCAATTTCCATTTTGCACATTGGAAAGTCGTGTGGTGTTCCACAACAGATATTTTAATTATGTTCCATTTTTGTTTTAAAATCAATATCACTAGAGGAATTGCAATATTTGTAGACAAAGAAAAAACATCCAACGATAACAGCAAATGTCCATCTTTGATAGTTCTTTTTTTAATTTTTTCTTTAAATTAAACTCTTTATTGAATATTCCTTTTTGTTTAAAATTGATCAGTCGTTTCTTTTGTAGGATCTTTCTTAATATAGTACTCACTATTTCTATATTAAGTGCATTAATAAAAAAGTTTGAAAATATTATCAATTTTAAATATGGAGGAACAACATATCACCTTTCAACCTACAAAATGTAAGTTAAAAGAAATTAAACAATTTTAATAACATCTTTTTGATGACAATTATGCAACCTCTTTTTTATACGATCATAAAGAAAACAGGCAACATTGTAAAACCAAAAACAATTATCTATGTCAGAATGACGTTTAAAACTTCATGTCAGATAGAGATTAATAGACATAAATACAAGTTAACGTAAAAAAAATTCCAAAGCCGTCATCTTCTATAAAAATATCGATAATACAGCTTCAGCATTTTCAACCATACTTATTTAATTTTTACAGTTAGTTCGCTTTACACTAAAAAACTTTATGCTTATTTATGTAAAATTAGATCTTCTTAAATACGCCTACACTTTTTTTTATAAAATTAATCGTTATTCAGATAATAAAAGAATTTGAACACTTAAATTCACCTTATGAATTTTTTGCCGCTAAATTACGCGCCATATCAAAAAATTGTGTAGAACATTATTAATCGACATGTCTAAGTCTATATCTAGATATTTTTATATCTTTGAAATATGTAACTGTTTTAGAAATATTTGATAAAAACCAAAAACTTCCCATAATAAACCCCCCTAACCGCTACTGGATTTCTGCCAAAATCTAATCAGTTCTAAGCCAAATGAAAGCAAGCTTAAATATAAAATTTTAAGTACGTAGATATTTTCGTTCTGGGGTTATCGTGGATACTAGGATACATCCACACACGCACACGCACACGCACACGTGCGCACGCAGGCATCCAGACATGATGGCCGATCTTGGCAAAACTTGGCTTAAAATGAGCTAATATGTCTATTTAGACTAATGTAATTTCAAAACATGAAACAGTTTAACATCTTGCTGGTTAAATAAAGCTTTGAGTTTATTTGTTTAATTCCATCAAGATTAACAACAATCGTGCATTTCCACAGAAGACAACCTTTTTTTTACACAATAAGAATATTATTAAAATTCGCTTACCGAACATTTTCAACAATGCTCTGACCATAATTATATAATCTAATGTGAGTGTATTTTTGGTCAAATACCATAAATACCTTTCCAGGTGGAGCCATCCATTCCTGAATCCTAATGGGCTGTATTGATTCTACGTTAAGAGCGGCTGGATCTGAAATTTTGAATTGAGTAATCATATAAGTATATATAGTATCATACCTTCAGCCAGAAGTTTTATTGCATTTTGGGTTGATGTTTTTATACACGAATCGTCATGACGGTGACACGGATCAACGCCAGGTGCTAAAATGTAGAACAGTAAGCAAAATCATTATTTTAAATGTTTATATTTACCTATTTGTTTATGAGTTTGGGAATTACTACCGTGGAGTAAAAATAGAAATAACAATAAGCTCGAAATTTGTGGATCCATCTAGAATTAATGGAAGTAGTGTAATATGAACTACTAAAAGGTTGGTAAGGTAATCTTTGTGTGAATATACAATAAACACTTGCATATCAATTCAAGTCGTGCTATTTATACTGTTTCAGATTTTTTCTAGAGTACATATGCAGTTGATATCTAATAAAATGAAGGTCTAAATGGCTAATCATACAAGTGATGCTAAGGGGTAAGTACTACTTGAAATTTGGATTAAAATAATCATTTCATCATTAATGGGGCGACGTTAAGAACATTATGTCAGGCAAATAATTTGATATACACTAATATCATCCTGCATATTCAAGCAGTTCGGGCTATAATACAAATATCTGGTATGAAACAACCCATGATCTTCGAACCTACAAAGGGGTAATGAAAACAAAAGGAACAATAATTTTGCAAGCTCCCTTGTAATACGTACATAATCAAGGTAGGAAACGTTCTGAAAACAGCAATAACAATTTATGTGTGGGAGTAAGGTCGAACCAGCACCTCTAACTAATAATGACAACGTTGGTAGCAGATTGTTGTTTGTCTTACCTTCATTTTTACGTTGTTTTGGGGAGTAACCTTCATTACCAAATTGGAAATCTACGGTCGATGTTTATTTATTCCCTTGCTTGTCGGGATTATATGGATTTATCAGTAAACTGCTCTAATTAGGACCCATTCTATGAACTAGTTGGGAGTAAACCATAAGAGCTTGTGTTTATTCGTACAAACTTTTCATTTTGAAACGAACGAAAGCTTTGTTGATTGGTAATTGACTACAGCAAACAACATTTCGACACCGAAGGTATAACGATTTTACCTTTGTTATTTCCTCGAGTCGTATTACCTAAAATCAATAAAACTTAAAATGAGTTTAAAAATTATTATTAATTTTAAATAAAAAGTTTACCTCGAGTAGGATTTGAACCTACGACCTGTACTTTGCTAGAGTACCGCGCGAACCAACTGCGCCATCAGGGTTCAAGCCCCAATCGATGTAAATTTTGTCTTTATGTATGTAGAACTGATGTCAATTCTAAATACAATGAGATTACAATCAAATTACTTATATTAATGGAATGTGAGCCAGCAATATCGCAAGGATTCACACATACCAAAGCAACTTGACTAATATTGTAATAATTTAAAATGAGTTTGTCCCGGGAATAAACACAAGGTCGAATGGTGTTTGATAAGACAATTTAATGAATCATGTAGTTAAAAATAATAAACTATATTTTAAGCGTTACTGATACAATTTAACTATCTTTATCATGGAAACATGTAGTTTATCCACTTGGAAAACGTACCTACTGGCAGTATATCCGATGTGAAAGTGATAAAACGTATAATAGAATGCGTTGTTTTCGACAGATGAATTAAATTTTCGTGGTTATCTAAATTTAAATATATTTCCGTACATCAAATAAAAAAATGAAGTTTACTTAAAAACGAAGGATTCTCACAATGTTCTTGAGAAAAATTAAAGGACTATAAGAAAAAGTGCGAAGAAAAAATCAAAATAAAGGAGGTTAAAAAGTAATTATAGATTTAATTTAATATAATTATTATTCTTACTATGTCTAAACCTATTTACCCTTTAGGTTTCTATTCTGAGGGCAGGCAAAGTTTCCACAAAAAGTGGGCAATTTAAAAACCACCGGGTTAAAATTGAAAAATCATTTAATTTTCGGTTTTACCAAATTTAAAAAACAAAAACCTTGAGGAAATAAATATTAAATTATTATTAATTTTTTAAAATACAAAAAAAATTTACCCAAATTTGAACCAGATGATTTAATATTCGCTAAATTGGAACTAATTAACCCAATGAGAAATTTTTCTTTATGAGGCGAGAAACAAAAAAGGAACCAAAACTTAAAAAATGGGCCTGCAATTTTCCCTCCCCTTTTTTCTTTTGGTTTCTTTGCGAAAATTCTTTTTGCTGTTGTGGGCTTGTTTTTTTCGTTCTCCTTTTTTGGTGGGCCTGTTTCGCGTTCCTCCGCTTTTGCTTTTGTTGTGCTCTTAAAGCTTTCTGTTGCTTGCTCTGGCCGGTGGTTAGTGGGACCTACAATACACCTATTCAAACCACCAAAACAAAATTTTAAAAAAAAAAAAAAACAATTTACCAACACCAAACAAAACAAAAAAAATAAAAAACACCAACAAACAAACCAACCACACAAAAACACCCAACACCCAAACACAAACCAAAAACCAAATAAAAACAAAAACAAAAAAAATTAACAAATAATAACAAACACAACACCCCAAAACAAAACCAAAACACACAAAAAACCATACAAACCCCAACAAAAAACAAAAATTAACCAAAAAAAAACCCAACAACAACAAAAAAAAAAAATTACCCACAATCAACCCCCCCACCACCAAACCAACCCCCACCCACCACCACCAAAATTCCCCCCCCCCCCCCCCCCCCCCCCTCCCCCCCCCCCCCCCCCCCCCCCCCCCCCCCCCCCCCCCCCCCCCCCCCCCCCCCCCCCCCCCCCCCCCCCCCCCCCCCCCCCCCCCCCCCTCCCCCCCCCCCCCCCCCCTCCCCCCCCTCCCCTCCCCCCCCCCACCCCCCTCCCCCCCCCCCCCCCCCCCCCCCCCCCCCCCCCCCCCTCCCCCCCCCCCCCCCCCCCCCCCCCCCCCCCCCCCCCCCCCCCCCCTCCCCTTTTCCCCCCCCCCCCCCCCCCCCCCCCCTCCCCCCCCCCCCCCCCCTCCCCCCCCCCCCCCCCCCCCCCCCCCCCCCCCCCCCCCCCCCCCCCCCCCCCCCCCCCCCCCCCCCCCCCCCCCCCCCCCCCCCCCCCCCCCCCCCCCCCCCCCCCCCCCCCCCACCCCCCCCTTCCCCCCCCCCCCCCCCCCCCCCCCCCCCCCCCCCCCCCCCCCTCCCCCCCCCCCCCCCCCCCCCCCTCCCCCCTCCCCCCCCCCCCCCCCCCCCCCCCCCCCTTTTTTTTTTTTTCCCCCCCCCCCCCCCCCCCTCCCCCCCCCCCCCCAAAAACCTTTTTTAAAAAAAAAAAAACCCCCCCCCCCCCCCCCCCCACCAAAAACCCCCCCCACCCCCCCCAAATTTTTAAAAAAATTTTTTTTACCCTTTCCCAAAAACCCCCCAAAATTTAAAAAAAAAAAAAATTTTTTTTTTTTTTTTTTTTTTTTTTTTTTTTTTTTTTTTTTTTTTTTTTTTTTTTTTTTTTTTTTTTTTTTTTTTTTTTTTTTTTTTTTTTTTTTTTTTTTTTTTTTTTTTTTTTTTTTTTTTTTTTTTTTTTTTTTTTTTTTTTTTTTTTTTTTTTTTTTTTTTTTTTTTTTTTTTTTTTTTTTTTTTTTTTTTTTTTTTTTTTTTTTTTTTTTTTTTTTTTTTTTTTTTTTTTTTTTTTTTTTTTTTTTTTTTTTTTTTTTTTTTTTTTTTTTTTTTTTTTTTTTTTTTTTTTTTTTTTTTTTTTTTTTTTTTTTTTTTTTTTTTTTTTTTTTTTTTTTTTTTTTTTTTTTTTTTTTTTTTTTTTTTTTTTTTTTTTTTTTTTTTTTTTTTTTTTTTTTTTTTTTTTTTTTTTTTTTTTTTTTTTTTTTTTGTGTGTTTTTTTTGGGGGGGTTTTTTGTTTTTGGTTTTTGTTTGGTTTTTTTTTTTTTTTTTTTTTTTTTTTTTTTTTTTTTTTGTGTGTGTGTGTTTTGTTTTTTTTTGTGTGTTTTTTTTGTTTTTTTTTTTTTTTTTTTTTTGTTTTTTTTTTGTGTGTTTTTTTTTTTTTTTTTTTTTTTTTTTTTTTTGTGTGTTGTTTTTTTGTTTTTTTGTTTTTGTGTTTGTTGTGTGTGTTTTTTGTTTGTTTTTTTTTTGTTTGTTTGTTTTTTTGTTTTTGTTTTGTGTTTTTTGTTGTTTGTTTTTTTTTTTGTTTTTTTTTTTTTGTTGTTTTTGTTTTTTTTTTTTGTTTTTTTTTTTTTTTTTAAAAGACAACCGGTCTACAAACATTGTTTGACATCCATCGGTTAACACTGTTTACGTTTTAGTAAAGGTTAATCCGTAGCCAGCGGCGATTCAAGAACACAAGGAAGTGTATAATGTTTTTGGGGGTTAAGTATCCCTAGAGATGGGTATAAAAATTTGGTCAAGATATAGTTTTTCCCAATTCTACAAATTGTTTTCCGTTTTTAATTTGCGTCCAAATCAATGATTATAACCAAATATGTTACGTCCGAGGTATAAAATTTTTTGTTGAGACAACTCTATTATTCCAAATAAAAATTACACAGTTAAAAATTAAAGTTTATTAAAAAAAATAACAAAAACTTCCAATAATTGAATTAAGATTTTCAATATTGATTTTTTCATATTAAAGTTCCTGTCTTTTTCAAATGCTTAATAAATTAATTTTAGTTTTTGATGCCCCATACAAACTCTTAAACCGGTTACGTTGATTCACACATGGAAGGATACATCCAAATGGTCTACAGACGCATAAATTCGTATGTCTCTTTAAACGCCTCCCTGTGCTTAAATAGTTCTGTAAATATGTTTTCATGTATTTATTAAGTAATTTTTACGCAGAAAGTTCTTCTAAATGGGATAGCAAACCTGCAAAAATGTGTCTACAAAGTTAAAAATTTTGCAAATTAAAATTCTTTTGGGTTCGAGTTTTGGGATTAAATTCATTTATAGAGCGATTAATAAGGTATTGTTTGATTCAAACTGCCAATAATTGTTTAATAAGGTCATTATTTTTAGTAAATACCTTTAAATTTATTTTGTGATATTCTTAAGTTTGCTTGATTGACTTGATTCTTGCTTTATCGGGGTGCAGCCAAGACTGCAAACCTTGAACCTAGGCATCTTTCCGTTTTTCTTTTTACTTCAGACGCTTGTATGTTCTTGTTACATATCAACACCAGATTCGTTGTATATTTTCCAATCCTATCTGAACGCATTAATTTTTTTCAACTATTACGTTAATTGGTCTCTTAGGCTCGATGATTAGCCGGCGCATTAGCTGGCCTAGTTAAATATTTTTAATAATTATCAAAACAAATCAAATTCCAGTATTACCATTACCTATTGAAGCCAGATTTTGCAATATTTGCGCCAGAGAAATTTTATTACGTACAATTAATTTCATTGCCTTAGTATTTCAAATTATAAAAATGTTTTAATGATGGATGGTATATTAAACGCCACCTTTTTGGCGCTCATAACACTGGCTTGTCATTAACTTAAAAGGCAATTGTAAAAATCGATTCCATTTTCTTTTAAACATTTAAAATAAGTTCTGAAAAGGTTTTCGCATCCAATTTTTCTGGTATATATACCCAGTAAGGATTAAAAATGTATGTTTTTCATACTTTATAAAGGGACATTTTCTCTTATTTTTTTCCAAAAAATTAAACCATACGTCTGTACTGTTAATATCCACTAAATTTTTTGTCCATGTCTGAAAAGAACAATATCATTTTGGATTTCTCATGCTATTTTGCATTGAAGGAATATTCTTTACAATTTCAAAAAGTGGGTTTTTATGGAACTGAAACCACTCCAATTGGGTAATTCCACGCACCCATTGGTTTTTACAATTGTGTAGCCTGTTTTTTTACCGTTCTTTTAAATTCATGTTATTGGTCAGAAATTGGACAAGCGTAAAATACCCGCATTTTTCTCAAAGAATACTCAATCCATTTAAATTTTTTTATACAGGGACAAATTACTATTGAAATAAAGAAATTAACCCATAAAACTAAAATTCTGAAGAGACCTTTTACATTTGGTTTTTCTAAATCTTAAATAGTATTGGAAAAAGATAGTTTCAAGTTTCGCAAGTGTAGCGAAAAAATGGAATTAACCCAAGAACATTTTCACATAATGATTTATTCTGACTTTAAGAAAGGTTTAAGTGCGTACGATAATAATTAAAGTGTACTTTAAGTAAAATCATTACTTCAAAGTCATTACGCTCTTCTCTATATTTACGAAAATAAAATTTCATCATTTAATTGTATGATCCCCAAAAGTATTTATTACCTGTCGTACTAAAATCACTAAGTCTGTCGCATAGCATTGTAATATACTTCTACTCATTTATTTAATACAATTAGTTCATCAATATGTGAAATTTATATTAAAACACGAATTCATTGTGTGTGTAAAGTTCATGTTCAAACCGGATGCTTTATAATAAATTTGTTATATTTTCGGATCACTAAATACCTATGTATGTACGTATGTGCAATAACTTAATCTTCTTAACAATCCTTAGTATATGATTTACTGCTCAACGTTAAGGTCGTCCTTTAGCGGAGGCTGGATAATACTGATACTGTCGGGACAGGACACCCAGGGTCCATCCGCGGAAGCAGAAGACCCAGGAGCGCACGCGACTGTCCACCGCCGGTGCCTGGTCTCCCTACACCTCCAACACAGGGTGGCGGCTCGAGTCGGCGAGCGGGCGTGTGGGATTAAGACTGGTTTCACCGGGTATGTACTCGTTCCCCGACTCAGGCATCGGGTTCAGGTTAATTTGTGGTTTTCCGCGTATTTTAAATTAAACACTACTGGGGACTCAACCTTAATAATGATGTACGGTCCGGAATATGTCGGTCTTCTGCCCTGGGCGGCAGAAGACAGTGGAGGTTCTTTGCGTAGGATACGGCCTCTCAGGTGTGGTTTCCACTCGAGGCATCGTAGATTACCTATAGTGACCTTTCTGTTTAGTATATGCCCGGCCTAGGTACCAGTCGGAGGATATCTTCCAACTGACTTAGTCGGTGGCTATGGACGGGGATAGGTAACTCGCCGTGTGGGTAGGTTTCCTGTATACACTTGTCGTGAAAGTGTTATCGTTCTTGTGTGCAAGTACATCCAGGAAAGACAGTTTTTGTTTCGACTCCAATTCCAAGTGAATTTTATGGAGGGTGCGCGGCTATTTAGATGATCTAGGAATTCATTTAGCTTATGCTTACCGCGTTGCCAAACTACGATAGTATCGTCCACGTATCTAAGCCACATCCTTGGTTTCTCTGTGAATTCGTATATCGCTTGGTCTTCAAAGTCTTCCATATATATATATATATATATATATATATATATTGCTCACTATGGGTGATAGTGGGTAACCCATCGCATCCCAAACTCTTGTTGGTAGAATTTGTCTTCTACCTGGAAATATGTAGTTATAATGCATATTGTCAGAAGTTCCATTATTGTGTTTACCGAGAGTTGCGTGCGTTTCATCCTTTTCAAGTTTGTCCCTTATGTTAGTTATTGCCTTATCGGTAAGCACATTTGTGAATAGACTCACAATGTCAAAGCTTACCAGTATTTCTTCGTGGTTTAGTTGGAGGTTTCTGATGGTTTCCACGAAGTGCTGCGTGTTCTTGACCATAGACTCGCTTTTTTACTGATAAGGGTGTGATGATACCTAGCAGATAGAGTGCTAATGGGCGACAAGGTGAATTTCTCGAGCTCAAAATTGGTCTCAGAGGAATTCCTTCCTTGTGAATATATGTATATGAGTATATGTTGTAGTTGGCATACGAAGAGGCACCTAATGAACAAAATCCTCCAGTTTTCTACTACTACTGCACGTGTCCGTCCTGTACGAGAGCTTTAAGTACTTGTGCACATATTGCAACGATTTTGTGGTTTTTGGATATGCTAGGCACCAAAATAATGTAATATTTCCATCAACACGTCTACTAAATTGTGTTGAGGATGCTGAAAATTGTTTATTACCAGAAAATATTTTTCTCGGTCCCATAATAGAAGGTACTTAAAGTGCAACCACCATTAAAGATTTTAATTTTACTTAATTCTTGACGTTATGGCGTTTTTTTCAACTGAATCAGTCATCCGCTCGTTAATCCTTTATTTGGACTTTTTCTTTAATTTAATTTATGAGTGGCAGCCTCATAAAGTAACAATTGCAATAAATATCAGTGGAATAGGCCTACAGGGGATACCACTTAAAAAAACACGCCAAAGGCTCTACCTCACGGGTGGTGTGGAAACAAACTTAACATCTAAATTATAGGTTCAATAAGAAAAACTCAAGTATGTCACAGTTCGACTTACCTGTAATCCGATCAAGTGAACTGTCCTCTCTGCATCTACCACATAGGTAAATACGAGTGCATATTCTGATTAACTAATAACTCACATTGAAGCGTAAGAATTTTTTAATTATAAAATAAGTAGGTAATATGTACCTAGTTTCTATTATTTAGCATCCGTTTTGGATTTGTGGATTTACTCATCTTACAAGTGGGATCACCCTGTAAGTATGACTCTTTTAGTCTACCTTTAAACAATTGTAAAATAGTACCATAATCTAACGCAGTATGTGAAAATAGATAATTTGTAACATTTCCCTTATTTTGTAGTTATTTTTTGTCACTGTAAAAATGGGTATTTTATAGACTAAACGTTTAATATCTCGAAAGGTAGCGATAGGATATAATTTTACCACCAGGAATTTTAAACGAGGATATCGAGATGTACAATGTATCAAATATTCAGAAACTTTGACGGAACTTTTTTTTTAATGTTATTTTACGCTATATTTGCAATGTAAAAATACATGCTTTATACAAACAAGGTCTGTGACAGCTTAAATCGCCCTGTAACTATCAATATTTATATTTCGATCATTAAGTGTGTATTTTGGCTGCATATATCAGCCAAAAACTTTCAAAAATATTTAAAAGGGCTTTTTGGTACGCATTTTAAGAATTTCGGGATCTTGAACTTCAACGCCCTGTATATCGAAAACTAGCCATAAGATAGAATTGGGCCCATGAAGATTTTTGATCAGAACATCAAGTACTATTACACGACAAAACAAATCAGGTAGGCTAACCGCTCGTAATAAAGAGGATCAATTGTTTATGAATGTAGATGAGTGATTTATAAATTCTGGGAGTGTGTGTTATCCCAAGCGCGCAAAAACAAGCCCAAATGAAGAATTAGGTCTCAAGTTGTGACATCTCTTATAGAAAATCTGCAAATTAGTACCAGAGAGCTAAGTACACACCTAGCCCTAAATAGAAATACAGTTCGCAGCTTTATTAACAGAAAACAAATTGCATCCTTATCAATTCGAGCAACATCAAGCTATAAGTGAAATATATTTTCAAAATCGTGAATCCTTCTGCCAATGGGTAACTACTAAAGAGAATGAAGAACCCAATTTTGTTAATAACATTCTATTTACGGATGAGGCAACTTTTCACAATAATGGCAATATTAATACACATAACTTTTCAAATACTAAGCCACACATCTTAAGAGTGGTCGATGACAAGGATCGATGGTTAATGTGTGGGGTGGTATAATCAATTTTAATGTGGATGGTCATTTTTTGTTTGATGGGAGTCTCACTGGAGAAAGATATTTACAGTTTTTTGGAAAATTATGTACCTTAGCTTTTGAAAAATATCGAGGTAGGTAATATTCGTACGGTGTGATTTAAACTGGATGGCGCCCCTCCATGCTATGCAATCAATGTTAGGCAATATCTCGATAGAAATTATCCGAAGAGGTGGATAGGACGAGGTGGTGTGCAAAACTGGCAAGCCAGATCACCGGATCTTACGCCCCTTGACTTCTTCCTTTGGGACTACGTTAAAGAAAAAGTGTACCAACATTCACCCACCACAAGCGAAGATATGAAAAATAGAATTAGAGCTGCGTTTCAATCCATTTCGCCTCTACTGTTGTTGCGATTGAATCTTTCGTTTAGCGAGCGAATTGCAAAGTGCAAGCAAGTGCACGCTAGACGTGGTCAACATTTTGAACATTTAATTTAAATTTATGGTTTTATTCGTTTATGTTTACTTGTTCAACTTATTTTTAGGTGTAGAGAATTATTTTATTGTTTAGTTATTAATTAAGCTTTCCTATCAGTTAAAGAATTTATTTGCCATTTGTATTTTCTTACTTGCTCTGGATTTTGTTTTATTTGTTCTTCTGTATGTGAATATTTTCAAATAAAGCGTCAATATCTCAAGAAGGGTGCGTCTTATGGCTATGAAACCTATTATCAATTAGTATCTACTTTTCACGGGGAATCGAAATGTGAAAAAATATAGGGGGTGTTGCATTTGAAAAAATTGAGAAAAATTACATTTCGGGTAAATTAATCATTCTGTATAGTTTTACATGTTTTCGTAAAATTTCCCAGTTTGTTTGTTAGTAGACTATTATTAATAGTCAGTGGTATAAACAGATTTACAAAATCGTGGTGACTGGTACTAACGTGACGATATCTGCAGAACGGTTAGTGATGCAGATACAAATTTCTATACTTTTATTCCAAATGTAACAGTGAATCCAAAAATGCAAAAATATACAGGGTGTGTGTTTCATTACAATACACAGGTTTGGGTTGGAATATTTTTGTCAATCACTCTATATATACGTAAATATTATCAGAATGTAGGTCCAATGATCGTGTATTACCACACCAAAATTGGTTTTGATATCTCTAACAGTTAAGGAGAAATCTTCCGTCCACGCAGTAGATAGCCACCCTATATATATATATATATATATATCAAATGAAGATTAGAACTAAGCACGTATGACAAAAAGAATAAAATTTAAATGTCTAACCGGATAACTCAAAGCTGAATAATTTCTGAATTTAGTATAATCAGGTTAAAGCACAAGAATGTATTAAAATAAAGTTGCAAGTCTATGTTATTGCATAGGCCACCCACAAAACATCTATACATATGGTACAGTGTACAATAATAAGAACCAATAATAAAATTAATCAATAATTAAGCAGCCAATAGTCAATAGTACATAATCTCCTAAATCGGTAAGTTTAGGGTTAATAAGCATTAAGCAGTATTACACATATAAAGCCGCATTCACCTGTACAGATTGTTCTATGTTTACAAAAATTTAAGTTGAATGAAGTACTGTAAAAATGACTTTGTTCAAAAATCTTAGATAAATGTATTGAATTTTAAAATAGAGCATTTAAAAACAAAATTACAAATATGAAAATGTAAACTTTCACCATTAACACTCATAATAAAATACTTATCTTTTTTGGGATTTTTTAATGGTGTACTTTAAATTATACAATCTAAACGTTTCGATAACACTTACAGTTATCTTCGTCAGTAGTAATGTTTTTTAAAATTGTTAAAGCTGTAGTAAACAATTTTGTCAAATTTGAAAAATTACAAATAATTACTTAAAGGTTAGTATAACATAAAATATGGCAGGGCTGTGCATTAAGATAGATTCAAGCGTATTTTTCAGAAATAAAAACACAAAGGTAATGTTTGGCTTAGCTTTGAATTTTCGTGTCGTCTAATTTAATTACATATCTTCGTGCCATCCAGCATGATATTAGTAGATATTAACGTAATGCGATTTCCAATTAATGTAGCAAGTTACCAAAAGGAAAAAGTAGTTCGGGAGTTTATAGCATTGTATTTATAGTTATCGGAACCCCATAGAGGAGTATGTTTGTGGTTATCGGACTTACCTCCCGAGTAGCACCTCTGTAATTTCTTACATAAGACACAAGCAGGAATTTGAATATATCTTACCTTAAGACGGTGTACCGTGTGTCTCAATTTCGTTGTTTTAGTTGTTTTCTTAAGATATCGTTGTTATTATCAAAGATAGAAGTTTGCAGTTTTTCCATTCAGGTAATACCTTGTTGATCTAGCAAAATCGAAAATTTAGTTTCTTCTATTGTTTTCGACGTCGATATTTTTACACTTCTTTCAAGGACTTATACCTCACTTAATTCTACTATACTGATATATTCCGATGATATATATTGAGCAAGGAGTGCGACAAGGCTGTGTGATGTCACCGTGGTTGTTCAATATATACATGGATACATGTCTTAAACAAGCATGTAACGATACAAATAGTGTAATGGTTGGTGACGTAAATGTACGACTCCTGGTGTATGCAGATGACACAGTCTTATTAAGTGACAGTGCGGATGAGCTGCAAACCGCTCTGAGGAAGTTTGATACAGTCTGTGAGAGCATGGACCTAAAGGTAAACGTGAACAAAACTAAGATTGTGGTGTTCAATCGGGAAGGTGGAAAGGAGAGTAGAGTATTTACTCTACAAGATGAAATTGTGGAGCAAGTGGACGAGCTGGTATATCTCTGTAGAATGTTTACTGCAGATGGTACAATTGAGAGCGAGATTGGACTAAGGGTCAATGCTGGAAGGAAAGTGATTGGAAGTAAGTGGACGCAAATGAGAAATGAAAGCATGAGTCTAGCTGCGAAACGAGCAATCTATAATGGCGTATTCGTCCCGTCAGTACTGTATGGAAGTAAGACATGGGTATGTCAAAAAAAGCATGAAAGAAAAATAAATGCCGTGGGTATGAGATTTTTGAGAAGCGCATGTGGTGAAACGTGACGGGACAAAATAAAAAATGAATGCATAATGAGGGAGTGTGGTGAGGAAAAGACTATGACGCATAGATATAAAAGTTGTACATTACGTTGGTTTGTCACATTGAGAGAATGAACAACGCAAGATTAACGAAACAAATATATGTGGGCGAGGTTAGGGGAAAGGCCGGGCCTGGTAGGCCGCGTAAAACTTGGCTGAATGTAGTAGAATCTATGATAAAGGAAAGAAAGATAAGGAGTTTTAAAAACAATAGGGCATGTCAGAGACTATGTATGAATCTTGCGGAAGCTAGGGAGGTATGCGGACACAGGAAAGCATGGAGAAAGATTGTGAATGAAAAATAAATAAGAGGCAGGGATTGTTTTGCCTACCCCGCAAGGGAATGGCGTGAAGGTTAAGTAAGTAAGTAAGTAAGTAATATATTCCGTCAACGTTGCTTGTATATTGAGAAGAGCCGAGTTCAGTGGGGTATTTAGAATTTTTCTAGGGGGTGTGGTTTTTGAATAATAATATAAATTTGCATTTTTAAAATGGGAATCATAGTTGGCTTGGCAACCATCAGCTGCAGTTCTTTTTTAGCTTTCCAAAAATGTAAATACAGACATTCCAGAAAAGCATCTTCTAAATATTTTCTTTCAACAAGACGACCGAACCAAATGTTGCAATCCAACGATTTGGAAAACGGCTTTCTGAGTAATTCCGCACTGCCAAAGCATTATGGGCTGGGGCACCGTTTAGTTGAAAAAAATATTTGTGTGTGTGTGTGTGTGTGAGTGTGTGTGTGTGTGTTGTGTTGTGTTGTGTTGTGTTGTGTTGTGTTGTGTTGTGTTGTGTGTTGTGTTGTGTTGTTTGTTGTGTTGTGTTGTGTTGTGTTGTGTTGTTTGTGTTGTGTTGTGTTGATGTTTGTGTTGTGTTGTGTTGTGTTGTGTTGTGTTGTGTTGTTATGTTGTGTTGTGTTGTGTTGTGTTGTGTTGTGTTGTGTTGTGTTGTGTTGTGTTGTGTTGTGTTGTGTTGTGTTGTTGTGTTGTGTTGTGTTGTGTTGTGTTGTGTTGTGTTGTGTTGTGTTGTGTTGTATTGTGTTGTGTTGTGTTGTGTTGTGTTGTGTTGTGTTGTGTTGTGTTGTGTTGTGTTTGTGTTGTGTTGTGTTGTGTTGTGTGTGTTGTGTTGTGTTGTGTGTGTTGTGTTGGTGTGTGTGTGTGTGTTGTGTTGGTGTGTGGTGTGGTGCGTGTGCGTGCGTGTGCGTGCGTGTGCGTGCGTGCGTGCGTGTGCGTGCGTGTGTGCGTGCGTGTGTGTGCGTGCTGTGCGTGCTGTGTGTGCTGTGCGTGTGGTGCTGTGCTGTTGTGCGTGTGGTGTGCGTGTGCTGTGCGTGTGCGTGTGCGTGCGTGTGCGTGTGTGTGCGTGCGTGTGCGGTGCGTGGTGGCGTGCGTGCTGCGTGCGTGTGCGTGCGTGTGCGTGCATATGCGTGCGTGTGCGTGCGTGTGCGTGCGTGTGCGTGCGTGTGCGTGCGTGTGCGTGCTTGTGCGTGCGTGTGTGCGCGTGTGTGAGCGTGTGTGCGCGTGTGTGCGCGTGTGTGCGCGTGTGTGCGCGTGTGTGCGCGTGCGTGCGTACGTGCGTGTGTGCGTGTGTGCGTGTGTGTGTGTGTGAAGCCTGGAGATATCTAAAAAGACAGTTGTCGATGGTATCATATTACAATTCTTAGAAATCTAAAAATAGAATCAGTTCTTTGAAATGAGAGAGGAAGAGCCTTGAAGGTCAAATTCTTGTAAATAGTAAAATATAAGCATTCCTAATCAATGACTCATCTAACTGGCTTTATGTATGCACAGGTCAATTTCAGTACTTGACAAGTTGAGACTTACACTCAAGTCAAGGGCACATTTGCCTTACATAAACCGCAGTGTGGTGTGTTGAAATCAGTCAGTTAGTTAGCAACTTGTAATTATTAAACGTGGAATTATCAGGGTTAAATCAAAGCACGTATTGCAAACCCTTTAAAAATGTGTGTGACGGAGATATCTAAAAAGTATAAAGTGATAGATGTAGCTGTAACTAATACTAAGTAGGGCGAACGGTTATGGATGGAAACGGCTGATTTAAAATGTATATTACCTCAGCGCCATTATGGGTATTTCACAGGAGAGACCCGTATTGTGGAATTTAAAATGTTGTGAAACATGAAGTTAGTAGTTTAAGGGCGGTTGGAAGAACAACAAACATAACATCTTGTTTTAACAGTAGTGCTACAACTGCACCATATGTAAATAATCATTTCATGAACAGTGTTTAGTCGTAGAGCTATTGCGAGTAAGTGAAGTTGTTTTATAAGTTTAATGGAAGTAGCACGATCCAAACTCTGAAGTTCACCTTTATATGTGGATACCCCACATAGTTGCAATAACAATATGAGTAATAATATAACATTGTGTTGCTGGTGCTGTCAAAGTAGTAATGATAATAGTAGTAATAAACATGATGAGAAACAAGATCAAGGTTATTCTTTTTCTAACACTGACTGGCCTTGATTTCAACAGAAAGATGATTTATCAGGAGTGTACAAACAAGTAGCTACGGAAAACTGAATTGATTGGTTTATTATAAACTGTCGAATGATACCCATCATGCAAAACATGTTGAAATTGGATACAGTATACACCTCAACCTTGCACCAGTAATACGTACAGGGTGCGGTAACTGTTAGCAAAGCAATAAAGTGGTGTTAGACACGAAGGAATGGAATGAACTTCTAAGAAGGCATTCATATGTTGAATTACAATTCTTCAGATCTCAAGAAATTGAAAACCAAATTGATTGGTCAAATGTAAACGAAGATGAAGGTATAGTCTATGATCAGCATTATGAATCTCTATCTACCAACCTTGGTATTTACTACAATTGGGAATTGATTGAAGGACATGATAAAATTTTGAAAACTGTTATGATAGCAAACTACAACTGATGTTCTTGCACATTCAATGTTCATAGTGTAGAAGAACTATTCAATTTAAGGAATATAATGAACAATAGAATGGAATTTCTTGAATTTTACAATCTGGTGTGTTTCTATGAAAAATTTATACAAGTTGTTAACTACCGTCGTTTTCGTGGTAGTGATGACGACATTTATAAAGACATTGAAGATGTTATAAATGCTAAGTATAATATTAATTCACATAACACTTTATGCTTAATGGAAATTTTGTATTATCTAATGTATAACATTTACTAAACAAAGAAACATTAATAACTACAATTAATTTTTTTTGTCTCAATTTAAACGGTCTCAACCACCAGGATCCGGCTGGTTGTAGTTGTTTCTCTCAAGAAGTGGTACCAGTATCCTAAATAGAAATAGCCGTTTCCCAAAAACAGGCATCCGTTTCCCAAATACAGATAGTCGTTGACGAAGAAGCTGCTTCATCGAAATAGCTCAGTTTTATATCCTGCTTCATAGCATTCAGATCGAACTTCTAGCTTCGTCGTTTTTCTGCTTTGCTTAGCTATAAAATCAGAATACGAATAGTTGAGGTCTAAACTGAAAATGGAGCAAGTAAATTATTTGTCAAGGTCACATGCTCAACCATGTATTTTTCTCAAGATTAGTGGTTTCAAAGTAAGCATTCCTTGAAGGTTAAATTCTTGGAAATTGCAAAATAAGCGGTCCTAATCAAATGACTGACTTTGTACATGTTCGGTATTGCTCAGTTATAACAACATAATCAGTTCGTGGAAGAAGAATGATAGGTTGTCCTCTATGCTAAAAAGTATATCAATGTTATATGGTTCTTGTATTGGCTAAATTGATGTTTGTAATAACAAAAAGATTATGTTCACAGTAAGTGGGCTTTTATTTACTTTATCTATTATATAATACTACTGTCCTAACCACCAGGATCTGGCTTGTCTCAAGATGAAGCACTTGTTTTCCCCAAGAACTAGGCCCGTTTCGCCAACACAGATAGCCGTTTCTCAAAAAACGGGGGTCTGATTCCCAACACAGGTAGCCGTTTCCCACAGAATACAATGTTTTGCAACCACTTCACAATTTTTTATTGAACTGTTGAATGGTTGTTGGTTCCTGAGTTTGATGCAGGGATTCATTCCCCTCTTGTCTAATCAGATCCAAATTTTTGCTTCCACATTGAAGTGTTGGTGCAGTTATCAGGTTAAAAATATTTAACAATTGGTTAGAAAATTAGTATATAATTGATCTAGTCAATTAAATTATGAATGAAAAATTTAAATTGTGTAAAGCATACTTACTTTTCAAAAATCTAGACAATCTCTATCGACATATTAAATGTGTAATAAGATCTGGCGAGACAATGACAGTCAGACCGTGACTTGACATCACTATCACCAAAAATTGATAATAATTCAGGATATCATTTTGCTAGTCGCAATGAACATTCGAGCGCTATATGACATTACCAAAACGTTATACAGAATATTTCTTTTGGTTGGTGATACTTTTTGTAGCGTTTATTCAATAAAACGTTCTTACTTCAATAGATTGAGTAACTAATGATAGAATAAAAATCTAAGACTTACATGCAATAAATCTGTTAACGTTAACAAAATTGCAAACAAGTGGAAGTGGTTTACTAGGAATAATATCAACCTATTAAGCAAGTCAAGCGTTAAGAGATACTTAGTTTAACAGATTTTCCCAGTAAAGCAGTAAAGCTCATTGAGAAATTATTGATAAAGTTGCACAATTTCATCTTGCCTTCAATATACAGAAAACTATCATAGTTAGATCTTAACTTCGAATTAAAATACGTAAATTCATCTATGCTTATGATTTTTTTTTAAATATGCGTATAGAGTAAGGCACACAGGTGTGAAAATAAAGAGTTTTAAGATCAAAGGAAAGTGATAGTTTCACTTGTGCATAAATTGTATCTTCAACATTTTTTAGTTAATCATTTTCCTAAAATCACATAAATCAAAGAATGTCGTAGTGCGTTTAAAAATAACAAAATGTTAGCAATGATTTCAATATATTAATCGTAGTAAATCTTCATAAAGCTAGTGACAAAGATTATAGAAATTTCAAGTGAGATCTAAAGTATCTTATAAATAAAAACAAGGCACTTTGGTCGTTTATAAACATTAACTTTTATTAGAATCGTAAAAGCTCAAGATCTGGAATAGTCCTAAATATTAATGAATAGACGATTAATAAGTGAAGTATTTATGCATGTCATTGATTTGAATACGTTCATTTTTTACTTTACGTTATTTTTCATACAAATATGACATTTTGCATGTTATAACAAAATCTAATTTTAGGAAATAAACATTTCTAAGACAGGTGCATTAATTATAAAACAAAAATTCTAAATAGCTGATGACATTTGCAAGTCTTCGTGTTGCTGAATACTTTCACATTATTGATGAAGGTCATTACACATTGCCTAAATGCATTTTTTTAAGTAAAGCACTTTTACAGTAGTAGGATTAAAAAATGTATCACTTCAATTATGATATATATATATATATATATATATATATATATATTATATATATATATATATATATATATATATATATATATATATATATATATATATATACAGAACAGTCCCAATAGTACGTATTCGATCGATAGCTCCTTAGCCATTAAACTTACATACGAAAGTTGTCTATTTTTATAAGCTCCATAATCTAAAAATAGTTTGGTTTCTACAGGGTGTAATATGAAAGCGGTACAATATAGAACTTTTGATTTTTAAATAGAACACCCTATATATTATTTTATTTTTCGATTCTCCTTATAATTTTACATCTTTTTTATAAGAGTTACTTACAACCTAAATCTTACAGTATTTGAGATATTTGCAAAGTTAACTAAAAACTGACATTTTTATGTAGTAATTCAAGTAGGCGCATCTCAGTTATTTTTAAAGATAAAAAAATAATCTTTGGTATAGAATTTATTCATACATGAGCTTACTTTAATCTATTGCCAAAATTGGATTTCAATATACACGGTGATCACAAAAATTAATTCAATAACATAAATTTGAAAATGCTACATCTTTATTTTTTTAAATGGCACACCCTATATTTTTTTAATGACTTGTCTTCGTGTATTAATCGGCTTTCATTTCTATTAAATATGTTCTATACCTATCTCTAATAGTTTCGGAGATATTTAAGTTTGTTGAATTATACCAACTTGTATAAATTTTTCATAGAAACACAGCAGATTGTAAAATTCAATAAATTCCAATCTATAGCTTGTTATACCTCTTACAGTGAATAGTTCTTCTACACTATGAACATTGAATGTGTAAGAACAGCAGTTGTAGTTTGCTACCATAACAGTTTTCAAAATTTTATCATACCCTTCAATTAATTCCCAATTGTAGTAAATGCCAAGGTTGGTAGATAGAGATTCATAATGTCACCCTCGGTAAAATAAAAAAACGATATAATAACAAAAATATATCTTACACAATGCTACTGGCCATCTTCAGGAAACACTTAACAGATAATACAATGTATTAATGCTAATGTTACGTTACTAATTGATTAATAACAACTCTACTCGTACATGATCTAGGCCTACTATTTATAGCGAGATGAGTTGTGACGCCCTTCCGGTAGAACCAAGGTCTAGAGATGGTGAAATGGGCACCGTGTATCAGGGTCTTGGGACACCAATATCCATTATTAGGGAAGAACATTGAGTAATTCTACTGGTAATAAATTTAAGTTCCTCTGGAAATCTGATGTAACTTCGCTTAACTTGTGATAATGATTAATAATTACATAATTAATAATTACTTAATATGCAAATTGGATATTGGTATTAATATTGACAATTAATATCACTATTGTAACACGTCCCACGTTCACCAGAAGATCTCGTTCTCGAGCGATTACATAAAAAAATTCACTGATACAAAGAATATAAAATGGTTACTCGCGGATCATACCTCTGTAAGCTGGAACTGTATGGTTAAATTAAGAGTGAAAAAAAACCGGGTTGGGTTCTTGGGCCAATACTTTCCGTTCACCCTGTACATACAAAAAGATTATTTATGCTACGAGAGGTACCGGGATCGATGCCCGCCGCCTCCACCAAATGTTGATTCTAAGAATTAACACATGACCTTGACTCAATCAGTGAAGGTCAAATTCTAAGAATAGCTTGAACAATGGAGCGTAACCTTGAAAATTTTAATTTTCCAATTACATACACATGACCTTGAAATTCATTGACCCTGAAAGTTTTCATGGTGAAAGAATCACTTACACATGACTTTCAATGAACTTGATCTTGAAAAATATTTAGGCCAGAGTGGTCCAGAATCGGTCTTGTATATCTACTTCGGTATCATTACTGTGTACATTATTTAAAATACCTTAAATGTTTTTTAACGAGTTCTTTAATTAAAATCTAATTTACATACAAAATATAGTTTAGTAATATGCAACTAAATAAATGCACTCAAACCATACATCTGTATTGCAAAAATTATGTTATTATTCACTTTAAATGACCTAATGTGGGTATTTAAATAATTAATTATTTCAGAATTTCCTATTTGACCAATTCTCTTTTGTAACCAATATTAATAACCGCTTGTTTTATGCATAATTCTTTTATACTCGTTCCTGTTTAAATATTTATCTTTTACACGACATTTTCAGCTTGTTTACATTTATAAGTATAAGTAACTAAAGTATGTTCTTTCATATAACTCATGTTCTAAATTACTCCAATTATACCCCAAATGTTTCTCATACCTCCTTTGCGCTTATTAAATAGTTTTGATATATTTAACGTTGATAAAGATATTCATATTTGCAAACTGCATACTATTATACTTTGGATAATACACGTGCTTTCTGTATTTAATTTATGAAAATTATTTGAAGGCTTTAAAGTTTTCAGCGGGGTTAGTTTTTATTCCCAGGTTTACAGGATCGCCATATACAGTTATTACGTTGATGGTAGGATCGCCATGGAATGTTATTATCTCTATGTGAAGTTTTATAATGGCTATTATATAGAGAATGATAATATAGCGCTATTAAGAGAAATACCAATTTGTTTTAATTTTAATGTTATATTAAGGTCTGCATTATGGCTTTACTCTACTGTGACGTCAAGTCCCACTCAACTTTCTAACGAACTACTCTACTTAGAGTTATGTCTTGCTAATTTATTACGGACATACGATTTAGAAAAGTGTATAACCTAATGAAATCTACAAAAAAGTTCTGTTAAAGTTTGTGCCCGATTATGTATTTTTTTAAAATATGAGTTACTGTGTTTGATTAAAAAAAATAAAAGTATATTTATTTATAATTGCGTACATGCTTAGTGATAACATACCTATATAAAATATTATGAATGACGTTCTTTAATACATATGTTTCTAAGGTTTAACTAATATTAACATGCAACAATATTTTAGTAGCTAAATCTCAATTAATCAAGAAATAATGTATAATAAGGAAACGTAGAGAAAATAGGGTCCATGCAGACAGTCTTGAAACCATGAGAAAACAATACTGAATAATTCTTTTCTACATCCCAAAGCAGTATTTTCCAAAAAGTATTAATAACTGCGTTTATATACTTATCAAAAATAGGATTCCCTGTTTCGTAGTTTGCGATGAGATTTGACACTTTAAACGATTGAGTAACGTCGGTTAATGTTATATGCTTTCCCTCGCCTTCACCTATTATGTCCCCAGTAATATTTATTTGTGTTCTAAAGTTCTCTGTAAAGTAAACAGTATTTTAGTTTATAGGGTATTAAGTTAAGCAAAATGTATTTAATTTGTCTATATTTTAACCGTTAGGGTAGGTTATATTATTAAACTGTGAGTATCGTTGCGAGTAAACACGCCCTGGCGATGATGATGAAAAAGTCTTTGAAATATAGGCAAATTAAATTTGTTTTATTGACCTAATACGTTAAAAATTAAAATTATTAGTTATTCTGAAGGACCATAAAAAATGTTACGTTAATTAATTAGTTATGATATCGTATACTTACCGTGTATAATAGTCATATTTCCTTCACTACTAATTGGAAGTCCTAATATACTAGCATTTTCGTATAAATAATGTGCCAAAAATTCAGTGCGTGGGTTACTAATATCAATTGTAAGAAATATAGATGTGTCTGTAATCTGAGACCTATAACAAATTAATAATACATTAAGAAACAGTGCGAAAATTATTGTAGGACAGAACAACAACTTCCATTATGGTGTTGAAGCTCTATGTTGGTCAAAATGGGGAAATAAATTTAATTAAAACTCAAAACTTGTTCTATTAATATTAGGAGTATACTAATGATTTTAAAATAAATATTTCTTGTGTTTTAAAAAATAATCTCAGATTACTGTTAATCAATACTAAAGATAAAACTGATAACTTAGATAAGTCTGGTTTATATAAGCTGAATTGCGATGGTTGATACTCATATTACATGCGTTAAACAGACGGGAAACTTACAACTAGAATTTCTGAACATTACTCTTACATTAAACGCAGCATATATATATATATATATATATA
Source organism: Vesta saturnalis (assembly GCA_036346205.1). Lineage (NCBI taxonomy): Eukaryota > Metazoa > Arthropoda > Insecta > Coleoptera > Lampyridae > Vesta > Vesta saturnalis. Next base: position 825,621 of record JARFJB010001868.1, read on the forward strand.
TATATATATATATATATATATATATATATATATATATATATATATATATATATATATATATATATATGTTGTGTGTGTGTGTTGTGTGTGTGTATGTATATATTCAGTATAACATGCCAAATTATTTTGATGTAATGTAAATTAAAACAAAATTATAACACTCTACAACAATAAATAACTAATATATTGACAAATATGACCCAAACTAATTATTAGTTATAAATTTTCTAAAAGGCAATCATAATTGGGAGGAAAAATTTTTTTAAAATCCCACCAAACAGACAGCATCACCTTCTTTTGATGGATATTGGCTTTCGAAATGCTTTGAGCCGGTTCATTTTTCCTCCATAATCTCTTGTGTTTGACATTATTATACACAACCCACTTTGCGTCCCCAGTAATGATGCGTTATAAAAATTGATTATTTTCGTGACGTTTGAGAAGCGAATCACAGTCGTCATCGCGACGATACAAATTTCTATCCGTGAGAACATAGGGAACCCATATATCCAGCTTCGAGGTTAAACCTAGGCCTTTCAAGTGGTCATAAACAGTTGAATTTGATAAATTTAACCTCTAACCGATATCACGTGTTGTGTTTAATTTTACATCTCTTTCTTTTATAAGGTTTTTTAATATAACGCAAGGTAAGTAAAAAATTTAATTACATATGAATGAAAATAGTTAAACTGCATTATTGATAGCTTACACTAGAGGGCGGTTTTGTATTTTTTTTTAAGTTAACGTATATATTGATATCTATCTGACTTGAAGTTTTAAACGTCTGTTTGACATGGATTATTGTTTCTGTTTTTACAATGTTGCATTTTTTTGTGTAATTAATTTATTATAAAAGAGGTGCATAATTATCCTAAAAAATAATGTTATTAAAATTATTTCATTTCTTTCAATTTCATTTTGTAGATTGGAAGGGCGTGTGGTGTTCCACAACAGATATTCTAATTATGTTCCATTTTTCTTTTAAAATCAATATCACTAGAGGAATTGCAATATTTGTATGCAAAGAAAAAATATCCAACGATAACAGCAAATGTCCATCTTTGATAGTTTTTTTTAATTTTTTCTTTATTGAATATTCCTTTTTATTTAAAATTGTTCAGTCGTTTCTTTTATAGGATCTTTCTTAATATAGTACTCAATATTTCTATATCAAGTGCATTAATAAAAAAGTTTGAAAATATCATCAATTTTAATATGGAGAAACTAAAATATCTGGTGAGGAACACCATACCACCTTCTAACCTACAAAATGTAAGTTAAAAGAATTTAAATAATTTTAATAACACCTTTTTGAGGATAATTATGCAACCTCTTTTTATACGATCATAACGAAAACAGGCAACATTGTAAAAGCAAAAACAATAATGTATTTCAGAATGACGTTTAAAACTTCATGTCAGATAGAGATCAATAGACATAAATACAAGTTAACGTAAAAAAAATTCCAAAGCCGCCATCTTCTATAAAAATATCGATAATACAGCTTCAGCATTTTCAACCATACCTATTTAATTTTTACAGTTATTTCGCGTAAATATTCTTAAATACCCCTACACTTTTTTTTATAAAATTAATCTTTATTCAGATAATAAAAGAGTTTGAACACTTAAATTCAACCTTATGATTTTTTTGCCGCTAAATTACGCGCCATATCAAAAAATTGTGTAGAACATAATTAATCGACATGTTTAAGGTTTATATCTAGGTATTTTTATATCTTTGATATATGTAGGTAACTATTTCAGAAATATTTGATAAAAAGCAAAAACCTCCCATAATAAACCCCCCTAACCGCCACTGGATTTCTCCCAAAATCTAATCAGCTCTAAGCCAAATCAAAGCAAGCTTAAATACAAAATTTTAAGTACGTAGATATTTTCGTTCTGGTGTTATCGTGGATACTAGGATACATCCACACACGCACACGCATACGCACACGCACACGCACGCGCACGCGCGCACGAGCACGCACACGCACACACACACACACGTATACGCCCACACACACGCACACGCACACGCACACGTGCGAACGTAGGCATCCAGACATGATGGCCGATCTTGGCAAAACTTGGCTTAAAATGAGCTAATAAGTCTATTTAGACTAATGAAATTTCAAAACATGTAGCAGTTTAACATCTTGCATTTCCACAGAAGACAACCTTTTTTTTTACACAATAAGAATATTATTAAAAATTCGCTTACCGAACATTTTCAACAATGCTCTGACCATGATTATATAATTTAATGTGGGTGTATTTTTGGTCAAATACCATAAATACTTCTCCTGGTGGAGCCACCCATTCCTGAACTCTGATGGGCTGTATTGATTGTACGTTAAGAGCGGCTGGATCTGAAATTTTGAATTGAGTAATCATATAAGTATATATAGTATCATACCTTCAGCCAGAAGTTTTATTGCATTTTGGGTTGATGTTTTTATACACGAATCGTCATGACGGTGACACGGATCAACGCCAGGTGCTAAAATGTAGAACAGTAAGCAAAATCATTATTTTAAATGTTTATATTTACCTATTTGTTTATGAGTTTGGGAATTACTACCGTGGAGTAAAAATAGAAATAACAATAAGCTCGAAATTTGTGGATCCATCTAGAATTAATGGAAGTAGTGTAATATGAACTACTAAAAGGTTGGTAAGGTAATCTTTATGTGAATATACAATAAACACTTGAATACCAATTCAAGTCGTGCTATTTATACTGTTTCAGATTTTTTCTAGAGTACATATGCAGTTGATATCTAATAAAATGAAGGTCTAAATGGCTAATCATACAAGTGATGCTAAGGGGTAAGTACTACTTGAAATTCGGATTAAAATAATCATTTTATCATTAATGGGGCGACGTTAAGAACATTCTGTTAGGCCGATAATTTGATATACATTAATATCGTCCTGCATATTAAAGCAGTTCGGGCTATAATACAAATATCTGGTATGAAACAACCCACGACCTTCGAACCTACAAAGGGGTAATTAAAACAAAAGGAATAATACCGTTTTTGACAATAATTTTGCAAGCTTCCTTGTAATACGTACATAATAAAGGCAGGAAACGTTCTGAAAACAGCAATAACTATTTATGTATAGGGAGTAAGGTCGAACCAGCACCTTCAACTAATAATGACAATGTTGGTAGCAGATTGTTGTTTGTCTTACCTTCATTTTTACGTTGTTTTAGGGAGTAACCTTCATTACCAAATTGGAGATCTACGGTCGATGTTGACTTCTTCCTTTACTTGTCGGGATTATATAGATTTATCAGTAAACTGCTCTAATTAGGACCCATTCTATGAACTAGTCGGGAGTAACACCATAAGAGCTTGTGTTTATTCGTAAAAACTTTCATTTTGAAACGAACGAAAGCTTTGTTGATTGGTAATCGACGACAGCAAATAACATGGTAAAATCGCGACACCGAAGTTATAACGATTTTACCTTTGATAATTTCTTCGAGTCGTATTACCTAAAATCAATAAAACTTAAAATGAAAGATTGTCCCGGGAATAAACACAAGGTCGAATAGTATTTGGTAAGACAATTTAATGAATCATGTAATTAAAAATAATAAACTATATTTTAAGCGTTACTGATACAATCCAACTATCGTTACCATGGAAACATATCAACTTGTAGTTTATCCACTTGGAAAACGTACCGTAAACCAGGGGAACTTCGACATCCAGGTAAATTCGACACCTACTATAATTTTTGCCTTTTTTTAAATTTTATATTACTTAGGTACCTATTCTTTTCTGTTGATCATGTTTCTCTTTCTTTTCAGATTGATTTTGGTGAACAATTAGAGTAAGCAGGTACCTATCTAGGTAGGTGTTAAGATTCCGCGCACATATGCAAAGAAGGTGGGGGGAAGGAGTTATCAAAATTATCCTCGAGAAAACATGGCCAAAGCTATTGAAGCTGTAAAGCGGGACATGTCCCAGTTGGCTGCGAGCAAAAAGTTCAAGGTCCCGAGGACAACTTTGTTGGAAAAAATCACGAGAAGCATCCCAGACAAGCAGGTCGTCCTACTGTGCTAACCGAAGAGGAAGAAGCGTTGATAGCAAAATCTCTCCGGATAGTGAGCGACTGGGGTTTCCCAATGACGCAAGCTGACGTTCACCAGGTTATTTCAGAATTTGTGACTAAACAGGGACGATCTATTCCAGGATGGAAGAATAATCAACCTGGAGAAGACTTTGTACATTGCCTTGCGGCACTCGCTTAGCCACCAATATTAAACGCCAACGAGCTGAGGTTGGTGCAACACAAATAACCGATTTTTTTAATAACATTAAAGATAAGTTACAGAATGCTCTGCCGAAAAACGTCTACAACTACGACGAGACGAATATATCAGGTGACCCGGGGGCCAAGAAAGTTTTAGTCCCCAGGGGAACTAAGCGAGTGGAAAGGGTCCAGGAACATTCGAGAACTTTGATAAGTGTGATGGTTTGCGGCACAGCAAAAGGTGACCTGCTACCCCTGATGGTTGTCTATAAAGCACAACATCTTTACGAAAACTGGACGATTGGGGGGCCTAAAAACACAGTGTATGACTCAACATTAAGCGGGTGGTTTGATATAGTGACCTTCGAAAGATGGTTTTGAAATATTGCCTCCTTACACCAAACAAAATACCGCTCCAGATGAATTAAAAATTGCGATAGGCGATAACCTCGCGTCGCACTTTTCACCTCGCGTTGTAGAAGCTGCCTTAGCCAACAATATACATGACACCCCTCCCTTCCAACTCTACGCACTTAATGCAACCGCTGGATGTCAGTTTTTTTGCTCCGATGAAACGAAAGTGGAGGGAGGTTTTGGATAGCTGGAGAAAGGAATCACGTCGAAAAGGGTCCATCCCGAAAGAGCAATTCCCGTCGCTTTTAAACCGGTTATGGGTACACATACGAGCAAATGCAGAAAAGAACCTGCAGTCCGGATTTCGATCAACAGGGATAAGCCCTTTTAGTCTTGAAACAGTTTTAGCAAAACTTCCATCTACACAGTCAAATTCGGAAAGGTCTTTGGATGAAAGTTTATTGGAATTTCTGAAGGAATCTCGAGGTTACAATGAAGAAACAGCAATTCGCAAAAGGGGAAAAAAGTTTCGACAAGACCAGATGAACAAATGAATTCGAAACCAGCTACGATGGCACCCAATTTTGCAGATGCCGAAGAACTTGATGTTTTATCAGGTGAAGCAGCTACTAAGACACCCAGTTCTGCAGACACCGCAGAACGTGATGTTTTTCCACCAAAGTTGCCAAAAAAGACTGTTTTCAACAAAGCCAAATCAAATACCAAAAACCAAAGGTAACCTGCCTTAATCCTAAGGTAAAAACCACGAAGCCAGTAGCCTCAACGTCACGCGGAAATATTGATAGCAACACTGACTCTTACTGCTCATTATGCAATTGCAGTTATAAAAATTACACTGGCAAAAATGATTGGATCTGTTGCGTCAGCTGCTTGAAGTGGGTCTGTGACACTTGTAATCTTGGTTCGGATCACCCCCAATATGAATGTTCTTCTTGCTCAATTTGCTTGATATCTTATTCCGAGTGCACTAATCGGAAAGCTTGGATTAAGTGCGTAACGTGCAATAAATGGATTTGTGGACAGTGTAATAAAGGCTCAAACCGAGCAAATTACGAATGTCTTGTTTGCGAGGATGACGACGACTAAAAACTGACTATTAATATTATTATAATTGTTGTTTGTTGTTTTTATTTGTTTGTTTGTTTACTTTGTTCACTTATTTTGAGAATGTTCCTTTTAATTTTATTTTTTATGAAATTTGTTTTTTTAACCAAATGTGCCTTAAAACCAAAGGTTTTTACTTTAATGCAATCATTTTATAATGATGTTTTTTTACTGTTCTGTTTGTTTGTTTACTTTGTTTATTACTAACTGTTTTTGAGAATGTTCCATCCTTCCTTTCACTTTAGTTTTTAGAGAATGTGATTTGTTTTTTTAAGCCAAATGCGCCTTAAACCAAAGTTTTTTACTTTAGTAAACAATAGTTTTATAACATATACTCTTTTGTACTCTTATTTGATATCTAGTTTTGACCTTTAAAATATGATAAAACAATATTGAAGTAATCCAATTTTACTTTTTTTTGGGTCGAAGTTACCCAGGAACTGTCCTACTTCGACAATCTACTAAAATACATAGTGTGTCGAAGTTACCTCATATACCGGGTAACTTCGACACCAAAAAGATACCAAAAAAGGGGGGGGAAGGGAGTGGGGCACAAAGCTGATATTTTCGTAGTTGAAAACCAAGACATCAAGTGTTACAATGGCACAAGAGTCTACTGTTTCTAGTTGACACATTTTGGTGGGCGAGGTTAAATATGTCAAAAACCTGTCGAAGTTCACCCGGTTTACGGTACCTATTGGCAGTATATCCGATATGAAAGTGATAAAACGTATAATAGGATGCGTTGTTTTCGACAGATGAATTAAATTGTCGCGGTTATCTAAAGTGTTAAATGGATATTGTGACGCTATACGTACAAATAAGAACAAATACGTAAGTTTACATTAAGAAACAGAAGTAGTTATTGCGATCACAATCACGTTCGGTAGACAAAATATTAGAAGGACTAGCGTAAGAAAAAGTAACAGAAGTAAGAAACAATCTATCAAAAGAAAGAAGAGGTCATGAAACAAGTAGATACATACTAGCATTTAACCGTCCTTCAATACCTAATGCTATTATTGGTGGAATCTACTCACTATGAGTAAGACCGTACATTTACCCTTTAGCTGTTTCTGATATTTGAGGTTTGGTCACGCCGCTAAAGTTTGCACACAAAAACAGATGGGCGAATCCTAAAAGGTACCACCCGAAGGATTAAAATATGAAAAAGGTTACGTGTGTGAATTTCTCGGTTGCGTGAACACCCTACACCTGTACAGGAAACTAGAACTATTAAGAATTATTATTAATTTTATTAAATACCTAAATAAAAAGTTTACCTCGAGTAGGATTTGAACCTACGACCAGTACTTTGCTAGAGTACCGCGCAAACCATCTGCGCCATCGAGATTCAAGCCCCAATCGATGCTCGGAACAACATCACTGACGCTCTTACGCACTGCTGAGACACTGCATGAACATTCTACACATCACACACACTAGATTACACATCACAACTTACTTATATTAATGACGAACATGACGCCTGGTAAATACAGTCGAGCAAACGATTACACTCAAACAACACACGAAATGAAATGAAAACTGATGCAATGTAGAACACATTCAAGACTAAATTTATGTCAGATGGAGTTTAAACCTTCATATCAGATAGAGGTTAATAGCCCTAGATGCTAACTCTAGCAAAGAATTCTATATCGTGCACTTCTAAAATACAGTTTTGGTTAAAAACAAAACACTAGGACAACGAATTAAGGCACACATAAACTGTCCATGGACCGCTACGCTGCACACCACACACACACAACACACACACATACACACACACACACACACACACACACACACACACACAAATACGTGAACAAACACATACGATGGTAAATACAGTCGAGCAAACATATATACACTCAAAACAACACAACGAAATGAAATGAAAACAGGCAGCAATGTAAACACAACAACAACAATAATTTATGTCAGATGGAGTTTAAACCTTCATATCAGATAGAGGTTAATAGACACCTAGATGCTAACTTGAAAAAATTCTATATTCGTGCACTTCTATAAAAATACAGTTTTGGTTAAAAAAAACCAAAACCACTAGGACTAACTTGTAAATTAAAGTGCAACACTAAAAATTAAAACTTGTTCCATATTGGTGTACTTCCTTACTCCTTGTGACCCTTCGTTTTTCATGAGATTCAAAAAAACAGTTTCTTTACTCAAGCAAGCAAATACCCACATTACACCTGAAAAAAAATTATGACGGCAATATTTTACACTTTCTTTTCTCATGAAAGCAAATACCCACATTACACCTGAAAAAAAATTATAACGCAATATTTTATAGGCTACATTTAACTACCTAGTGCACATCCATCTGGTTCGGAGTGAGTACCGCATTGAGCACATCTTCTGGAGTTGCTATGTATCGGCCTATGGCTGCAACCATCGTATTTAATCTCATAGGGCACCGTGACCTTGAAGTGGTTGCACAAAGAACTCCTGATGGACTGCCTCATTTAGGGGTACGTTGTTCTGCGCCAGCAAGGCCTATGGCAAGTGCTATTCGAAACTGTTTTAGAGATAGCGTTTTTTTGTATCCTATTTTAAAAATCAGGTATGCATTAACCACTGTCATATATAGTAGGTATCAGAATATTCTATGCCACCATTTCTTCGACTTTCTGCCTGTTTCATAGATTGATTTCAGAATGTTAAATTTATCGATATATCACGTATACTTATAGTACTCGACAATTATTTCCGGACAATTTATTATTTTTAAAGATCCGACGTGTTGTTTTCTAGAAATAGTTGATATCCTGGTTGAATCGGAATGCTTTTTAAGGAAAGTAACTGCTTCTCGATTTCTCCACTTTATGTATACTAAACCGTCTTGGCTCACTCGCCAGTCTAAATCTCCCCTTCTAAGCTTCTTATCATTTTGCATACTGTCTTCTGGCAAATTCTTCTTTAGTCTTATTACAGTTCCAATCGCGTAAATTATGACCTCTCTCTACTAAAGGTCTTATCAAGTCTTTAACAACACGACCCCCAAGGTTCTTCTCTGTAATATCACCGATTTTACCTGTTTAAATCAGGAACACCAGACATAACCAGTCTCGTCAGTACGAACCCACGATTTGTAGCCCTTTTTTATTGGTTTGAGAGGCATACATTGTTTTAGGCTGCTACGACCTTTAGATCGGATCATGGATTCGTCTATTTACTGATTTTTGCAGGGCTAATATTCAGAAAGTTCTCCGAAAGCTCTTGAGTCACTGGTCGTAATTTATACATGTTGTGAAAATTTGGGGAATTTCTTTGAGGAGCTAGAAGGTTATCGTTTAGCTAAACATGACCTAGGCACCAAGCAAAGCGTTTCCTTGATATTGTAGAGCTAATAAAATGGTCTCTTATTGATAATTGAGAAGACCAGTGGTCTCTGTAGCTTGGCAGTATTTTCAGCTCCATCATAATATTTACTGCCAAAAAAGTTTCCATTTCTCGTACATTTGTGTATTTGAACGCCCTGTATTAATACGAATTTTTTTTCGTTATTTACTCTTCATTAGTACACTTCATTTGTTCACTTTGAATTTATAGCACACAGTTAAAACACTCATCAGGAATGATGTAATATATTCAATACAAGTAAATAGCTTTCAGAGGAACACTTCCCCATAAAAGAACGCTTCAGGTGCTTTCTGTAGATTTAATTACTACTGTACCATAGTTCTTCATGCAATTTGTTTACAACACTGATCATAATGATAAATTGTTTTCTGAAACAGAAGAGAAATAAAGTTCTATGTAAAGTTAAATTCCCAGGGTCTAGTATCAGTGAAATTAAAATTTACTAATCGTTTATCATCGTGTGGATTAAGTGTTACTTTATTCTGTTGGATTGTAAACACATCATGTTTCTTTGACCTTATGAAATGTTGATATTGCCTTATGACGTCACCATCAAACAAAACATGTTTATAATCATTTATCGTGATCTGTTTGACCCTTTGATTTTTTACAACGTTTTCATCAACAGTGTAAGCATATATTTTTGGAACGAAGTGCTGCAAATTGCAACATCATGTTACCACCATTTTCGTCTTTCATTAAGCCGGGAACTTTTTATTTGCTAATGGAATTCCAAAGATTGTCAGACTATAGTCAGATGTATCGAATTTATGAATGTCTTCTTTAACGCATTCATAGATATCAGGAACCGAAAAGGCGTATATGAGACTATCTGTATCTGTGTACAAGAGCTTGGCATTGTTAGGAAACTTAGATAGCGTGTAACCATAATGAAAATTGTATAAGAAAGTTTTTGAAACGTCTTAAACACTGAAGTCTGCATGTATGGTTTATTTAAACATACTTCCAGCTTATTCATTTGAATGATGAGCATATCATTGCTAAATATTGTACAACTATGAAAATTTGGTTTTGATATGTAAGCACAAGCACTATAGTGACCCTCCCATTTCGTTACTAAACGTATATCCTTATATTTACGTACATTTTCCATCAGTTTCCCTAAAACACTATTAATCATTAATTTGTAAAAATTTGGTATTTAAATCGATACATTTTTTTAACCACAGGGACTGTAATATACGATGTACAAACTGTTATCCATATTTTAAATATACTTTCAATTTTCTGCAATGAATTACGTAATTACGTTTTGGATACAATGTAAGCAATAATTTTTTAATTTTAGAATTTGAATCAGGTACGGATGGAATCATATGGTCGGATGCCAATAGTAGATCACTGCGACTCTCATGTAATTCTATGGGGTAGTCTAAGTCACACTCGATTATATAACCAATTTACGAATCATCAGGATGGTTTATTAAATCCAAAGTTTCAAAATTAGCTTCATCTACAAAAGAAAGATCGCCAAATGGTAAAAATTCTAACATGGCGGCCTCATATAAGTTATTTACGTCGTGGTACATTAAATACAATACGTAAGTGGAATCAAATTGTTCTCCCATGTACGTATTATTAGCTTTAGCATACCGATTAGAACATTGAGCCACACCACCTCTAATTCCTCTTTCAATAAACATTAGCATATCAATATCGGTAAATAGTTCTAACTTTACTTGTGTAATTTTAAGCATAGCATCGAATGCTAAACCGGGGGCTGTACAATAGTGCAGAGGATCAACTTTGTAAGTACTTAAATAAGTTTGCCGAAAATTTTCAAAAATGTCGGATAAAAGTAGAACGTCTATTTTTAGATACAAATCTGGGTACTCCTCTAACCACCTAATACTAAATTTGTTCCAAACATTAACTGCATGTGCAATACTGGCATAATTGATTCCTTCATTATTAAGATGACTGAAAAATGCTTCCTTGGGAGGATAAATTAGGCAAAACTAGACTTAGTTTCGCCTAATTTATCCAAAGTACCAATATACTCATAAGGAAACACATCTTTGCGAACTAGTAGAGGAAATTCTTCTTCATTGATACAACTAGCTCTGGTAATAATTTTTTTACTATTTTCCAAATAGTTTGACAACTTTTCAATACTACTACTCATAAATCTGAAAGACTTGTAATGCCTCAGGTTGACTATTACGTTTATTAGTTCCCATCTAAAGGAAATTTTGTTACATTTGCCTTTATACCAGCTACAGTTAAAGGGTCGTGGGTTCTTAGACTCATATAATCATTAATAAGGTAGAAACGAAGGTTTTATACATATATTCATAAATCATAAATATGGTAAACAATAAATTAACAAAAACAACTCTGGAACGTAAAAAATGAATGATATATAAATAAAATGTAATCAGTAAAAAATTAACAATGTTCAATAAAAAAGGTAACTCAAATTTTAATCCTGGTTGGGAACTCCCGTTGATTCGGCAGCCCCAATACAGCCGGCCTGGCTGGGTTGCGGACGTTCCTTTTCTTTTAGGGATTTTCTGTTCTGTAATCAGAATCAAGATTAATATTTTCAAACACAAAATGGCGCGTTGTTTCGTGATGCTAATTTAAAACGGGGTTATTTTGAAGAGAGTGTGCATATTAATACAATGGTCCTTTCTCAAGATTATTTGGATAATTACACTGAATGGGTAAGTACTATTTATTTTCATAATGATGATTTAAATAAGAACAAATCAGAGTTTGATGTTAACGTTGTCCCTCTTTTACGTTCAATTAATTTTTAAAAGGATTTCGGTGACAGGAATCGACAGGTATTTCAACTATTCGTGTTTATAAATTGTAAAAAAGGTGTACTTTGAAATATTGAAATACTTGAACAATAAGTTCAATTGGTACAGAAAATTGCTTTAAGAGCGCTGGTCAGGATTTTCTATTTTCTATGTTCTCGAATAAAAAGAAATCTTCGATTATATACTTCGTATAGAAGTGGGGTTTTGGCAAATTTGACACAATGTCTTTTGCACATATAGGGAAGGGGACTTGTTCGTACCCAAACGTAATGTTTGTTCGCACATCTGGATTTTGGAATTGAATAAATTGTAGTATAAATTATTATCAGCATAGTTTTAAAGTAATAAAAATTTATTCATCTGACTAATTTTTCTGGCTCATTACAGAGTTAATAAATCTAAACTTAATTTTACTGCCTTCTATTACTTTTTTTGTTCATGGGCAGCAGTGAAATCTCACCGGGAACAGCAGTCAATTCGCTAATGAAGAAATGGTAATCATAACCTGACAATTTATGAAATACAACCGTTAAAATGTGGTAGTATTTATAGTTTAGGTTACAATTCTGATGTGATGATCCACGAAATGCTCCAGTAGAATGGTTAAGGTCTCTAACTTTTATTTCATAATCAGTAAATGGTTTTCCGCAAATTTGACAAATCGTGGTGCTTTCAAAGTATTCAACCAGAATGGGAGTTAAAGTATCTATAGGAATTATTTTATTGATTATTTCGCTAGTGCAATGTGCAATACTTTGAAGCTCTTTAACAAACCATTGAATGCAGTCATTTCCTCTATAAAACCTAAATCGAGATAAAGAATCATTGTATGAACACTTCAAGTAGTAAGCAATGCTGAAGGGTATATGTTTGGAGTGAAATAGAGTATTATCCCCAAAGTACGTTAAATTTGTACACTTTTCTAAAATACTTTATAAACCCGCATAAATTACAAACGATAACTTTTTCTGGATTGCGAAATTTTTGAACTGCAGAAACATTTCCTTTTCATTAGGCAGCTTGACAGAGCATTGATTAAGTTGATGTGTTTTTATAGAAAACTGATTAAAATATCGATAACAAATAAATTTCTTGTGCTCCCTATTCTATAATCGTTTAGAAAAAAGGGTCAACATATTTTTAATCCACGCGAAGTCATAAACAGTATTATTTTTTGTATTAATAACATTAGCAATAGAACCCACGGAATGATAATTAGCCGAAAGTACTAAAAGATTTATAGGTTCCCTGATACTATTTTTTTGATTTCCACTTAGTACTAGTGTTAATATAACTTTCCCTTGAATGCAAAACAAATTAACAAATTAATGAAGAGGTTGATTAACTTTTCGAATTTTCTTACATCATCTAGTTTAATAGGAAAGGGAGTTGAATCATAATTCGAAACATGCATAAAATGCGGATAACTGCAAACTCTCTCTGAATGATGTATGGGATATAATGCCGAAACAACGGTCCACAGGAAGCAATACTCATCGTTATTTTTAACATTCACTACGGCATGCTTTACTGCTATGAAGTAAGGATCTTTAACAAGGCCGCCTCTAAATGGAGTATAGCTATTAATATTCACCTTCAAATGTGAAACTTCGTGTAATGCCCAACCGGAATCTCTTTCGGAAAACTCTAATTTTTTTTTGTACATTATAATAAACGTTTTCATTATATCAGTCACGTAAATTGGTCGGAATATGGATGGCGTAATTTTTTATTGCAAAAGTGTTCAACTCGATAACACGATCTTGAGGGTGCATAAAATTGCCGACTAAATGAACATTCACCTTTAGCATCGTTTGCCTTAGCACTACTTTAACCTTTCGTGCAAAACTATTCTATGGATTTTGTAAAACAAATAAGATGGTCCTTGATGTTTGCTATATTGACTATAATTCCTGCAAGTAACCTTCCATTAAAACACGAATCTCGAGAGTACCAACATAATTTGCGTGTACGCTTTTTAGTGACATTTATCATAATTCATCATCCAACAATGCAAAAATATGATGCAAACACTGCCGATTATGCAGATGTGGACCTTTAGCAAATATTTTATTTATTTATTATAACTGATATGTAAAAATTAATAATTTAAGTAACTGTAGAAGTACTTTAGGTTTACAATTACAATTACTATTCTAGTGACGAGTGCAATATACCGACGGGTATAAAAATGATTTTTATTGGTTTATAGTCATATAAACCCACATTCAAGGTGAAATATCACAAACCTGTTATAACTTGTATTTGACTTTATACAGCATACAGAAACTCGTCTTATATGAAAATTAAATGTGATACTTTTACACGCTTTAGTTCATTACCTTTAGATTGCGTTGCAATAGTATTCGTAAAAACTTCAGTTCAGACAGACGCATATATTGCACTTTGTTTATTATTATTACTGGTGTTTACTGAGAATGTCTAATTAATATCATTCATATTGCATGAAATACTTTCCCACTCTTTAGTTCATTGCCTTTAGATTACGTTGCAATTGTATTCACAAGAGCATCAGTTCAGATATTGCACTTTCTTTATTATCTTCAGTGGGCGTTTACTGGGAATATCTATTAACTTAACCTTGCTAACATCATATGAAATCCTTTCTCATACCTAAATTATGCTGCATTCATTAGAGACCGTCACCATTCGCTTGTATAGGTCAGTTCATTCCACAAACCACTTTTTAGTAATATTAATAACGTTAACAGATTTACATGTATATAGTCTCAAAGTTTTATGTGAATACTTATTCATTACCTAGTAGTCAAGATGCCTTTAACAAGCAAGATAACTAAACTATCAATGAAAAAAAGAGAAATATTCTGCAAGATACCTTGGTGCAACCATGTTCTAATTATCAGCTTGTAGGACTACTCCTGACACCTTGAAATGGAAATGTTCCTGACATATTTATCAGAGATAGTGATGTGGAGGAGGATTCTTCACGATATTTTGAAAAGTAAGTATACGTTACTTAAATGAGTTTTCATTTACTGATTTATGTAGGGATTAACACATTGCTAATGTAATTTATTGTTTTTCTAGTATTCCACCGCCAACAATAGTTGTTTCCACACCGCAACAACCACTATCACCACCGCCACTTCGCCAAATCCAA
Organism: Vesta saturnalis; assembly: GCA_036346205.1. Classification (NCBI taxonomy): domain Eukaryota; kingdom Metazoa; phylum Arthropoda; class Insecta; order Coleoptera; family Lampyridae; genus Vesta; species Vesta saturnalis. Next base: position 840,692 of record JARFJB010001868.1, read on the forward strand.
TATGGAGGAAATAATCTATCCCTCATACAACGGGATGATGACCAGGAGGGCTTTGCAACATCTCCACCAACGCATCTTACGCAAGGACCTTCTACATTGCAAGAATTTAGGGCGAAGAGCGTGAGATGGTTACATCAGATTTTGGCAGAATACGCAAACAGTGAGGTGTTGGGAGTGGCTTGTGTTGAGAAACTAACTGTTCAGTTAGCGGAAGCTAGCCAACAGTTAGAAAAAATTAGAAGAAGTATAGCAAAAACAGAAAACGTGCTGCGTTCGTTAGAGGACTTAGATGTAAATATTTAAATTAGTGCGTACAGTGTAGTTTAGTCAATTTGCTTTAGATGTGTGAATAGTTTTAAATTAGTGTATGTTAGTAAGAGGTTTTTGCATAATTTGTTTAGTATAGTATTTTTTCTTGTAGAATTTATTGTTGTTATAAGTATTTTTTTATGTTTTAATAAATAAATAAATGTTAAATTTCTTTGTTTTATTATTCATCCTAAAATATTCCCATTATCCTAAAAATTTTACTACATCTAAAAAACGTCCTTGTATTATTATTGTAAATAATACATATATTATTGGAAAAAAATACTCAAAATAAAATAATTAGACATAAACTAAGCAAAATTCTCTACCTTGTTACGTTAAACAGGAAATTTTATACACTACAATCTGAAGTACATTCAAATAAACATTCTAAAAAATATTAAGGAACGCAAATAAAGGTAGTTCATCAACCTTAATTTAAAATAACGTAAATGGACTGACACTTCAACCAAAGATGACCACGTTTACCTCCTTTATCGCCGAATAATTTCAACAAAATGCAAACAATTGTAAAATAAACACCATCCCCATAAATGTACAATCTTAGATTACCTTCTAGAAGTATTCTTTGAACTTTCTCCTACAAGTTACAACGAAACCATCTGGATATGAACAGCCTTCTCTACGAGTTTTCCGTCAGGAAAGATTTCAATAACTTTAAGCCGCAACCAAAGGTAGCGACTTCCAAATAGCAACTTCGTTAACGTTGTAATCGTAATTGACTGAATTCAACGTTGTAAAGTTTATGTACAGTGTGGCCAACTAAGAATGCGAGGTACTGTATCTGGGAAACTATACGTCCTAGAGGCTTGCGGAAAAAACAGTTTACTAAAACGGCCAATACAAAAACCTGGAAAATATTTTCATGTTTCTGAAATGGCCGCTAGGGGGCGTAACTGCAATCTTGAATCTAAAAAAGTGATGTTTCTGTGAATTCTGCTATATTAACCTAATGAAAAAATAACTGATCTTTGAAGTCGAGGATAATCTGAACTTTTTTTGTTTGGTACTTTTTGACATACTATAAAAATAAAGTGGTGGGGGGTATTCAAAGGTTTTCTTAAATTACCCTCCCCCCGTATCTTCGAAACGGCTAATCCAATTTTAATAAACTTGGGCGCGTTGAAAAGAGCTTTTTTTGGGCTACAAATGTTAAAATAATTGAAGTTTTGTTAGTTTCACATGTCGGCGCTAGAGGGCTTTGTTCGACATTCCGACAGAAACGGTTAATTTTCGCAAAAAAATGAAATGCATTGGTATGAGTTTTTTTCATGAACAAGTAGCTAAATTATGTTCTAAACAAGCTCGCGAAAACCGCATCTCGGCCCTAAAATATCGGCCAAAGAAAACTTTATAGGAAAATCCCTTAAATTTTAATTTTTTTTAACTGTATTTTTCTGGAATTGTTTCTATTATGTAAGTTGTAGCCCTAAAAAGGACCGATTTAAAGGAGGAAGGTTTTTAATGCCCCGTAAATGCTCGAAATGCTGACCATTGCCATTTTTCCTGCTTTATCCAATAGTTAATAATTTTAACACGACGTTTCGTCATTAAGTGATCATCATCAGCTTTGTTTTTTCTTATGCAAGCCATATTATATTTTTGCAGTTTTTAGTAGTCCCGTTTATTACCTTTTCAATGATGCATCATAAGTTCCCTTTGTATCTGAAAAGTTCGATGCAGTAAAGAAAAAAAGAATTATAACAGTTAGCTATGACAACAAATATGTAAAACATTTTGTGTTTATCTGGGCAGGTATTTAGACCATTAGAATTTTGGGTTCTCATTTTTTTAACTTTAACTTTAAATAGAAAAAATAACTAGATTTTAACATCAACATTTGAGGATTATTTTCGTGACATAATCAATTATTACATGAAATTAAGAAGATTATTTGGCTTTCTTAACAAACATTTAGTGACAGATAGATTGGAATAATAGACCGACAGACTGACACATTTTACTGGTTATTAATTTTTTGGTATAATTCAAAAAACATTTTTTTTGGAAAACGGTTTTTATTTTTTTGTAGGATTATTTGATGAGATATTTTGAAATAAATGTTATATCATTACAGCCCCTTTTTTCCTTTACAAAATGACGTTATTTTATTTACTATACGACGTTTCGTTTCAGAGCAGCCATCATCAACTTTGATTTTTAAATCCGATCGTGGATTTTTTATTTCTTTATTTGAAACCTATTGATCTTTATAATACAATTATGTTTTAGAATAATTAAAAGTATAAATAACCTATCAAAAACAAAGTATTGTTATGTTTATCTCTGCCTAACACTTCACTGTTATCATAAGTCCTGCCTTAACTTAACAAGCTAGCTATAATTTACTGTAAGATAGTTACGACGTAAGTGTTCACCAATAAACCCTTGTACTCTTATGCAATCGTAAATTTTGTTGCGAATTCCCAAAACTGATCGAAGAACGCTCACCACAAATAAAAATCTAAAGGCGTAAGGTCTGGACATCACGTTGGCCATTCTATTACACCTCTTGATCTTTACAGTGTCTTTTAGACACTGTACCATGAAAATTTGTAATACATTTTTGTGTTCAAACAGCACTTCAGCGCTCAGTTATCAGTTATCCTACAGATTAAAATCTTTAATTATCAATTATAATTAAAGACGGACTAAACCATTGAATAACATTTTCACTCAACGACTACACTTATGGGAAAAGTAATGTGGATACATGATTTAGAGTTTAGGATATCAATTTTCGTAGAAGCAATTATCTTTATCATGATTGTAAGATATCATTGCATTGAAAAGATCAATAGGCTTCAAATAAAAAAATAAAAAATCCAGGATCGTATTTAAAAAATCAAAGTTGGTGATGGCTGCTAGGAAACGAAACGTCGTATATCAAATGTAATAACGCCATTTTGCAATGGAGTAAAAGTGGCTGTGATAGTGTTAACATTTATTTCAAAATATCTTATCAACTAATCCTAGAAAAAAAAACCGTTTTTAAAAATTTTGTTGTTTTTTAATAATACCAAAAAGTTAATAACCTGCTAAATGTGTTAGCCTGTCGGTTTACTACTTCCAATATATCTATCACTAAATCTTTTGGTAAGAAACTCAAATAATATTAGTAATTGGATGTTTCGTAATTGGTTATGTGGGCTAACAGTTAATAATAAAAATACTCCTCAAATGCTGACGTTAAAAGCTAATGATTTTTTCAATTTAGAATTCCGTTAAAGAAATGAGAACCGAAAATTGTAATAATATGAATAGACGCCCAAATAAACACAAAATGTTTTACACATTTGTTACCGATCAAAAATTCATAGCCAACTATGTTATAATTCTTTCTTTTTCCTTACTGTATCGAACTTTTGAGAAACAAAGGTAACTTATGATACATAATTGAAAAGATAATAAACGGGACTATTAAAAACTGCAAAAATACCATATGGTTTCCATAAGAAAAACAAAGTTGGTGATGATCACTTATTGACAAAACGTCGAGTGTTAAAACTATTACACTGTTAGATAGAACTCAAAAATGGTAATGTAAATGTGTATTCCGATTTCGGATATCTCTTAAAATAAGCTCAGAAAAAAATAAAATCGATTTACCCAATTTTCCGTTTTTTCGGATACCTCCGGAAGTACTCGGAATTTTGAAATTTTTTAAACGTAATTTGGATAAGTACGTAAATTCGCAACTTTACCTTAATTTAACCAACGTCGTATCTCTTATGGTTTCCAAGTTGCCCACATATACACTCGAATTTGTATCACCCTGTATATGTATATGCAGGGTCCGGAAACAAGAGCGCCTTCTTCTATATCTTCTGTTTCATATAAGCTAGATTAATAAAATTTGGGATAGGGTTATAGTTTAGTTGTGACCATATTTTAAAATTATTCACGTGTATACAGGTTGTTTATTTAAAGATGACCAAACTATAATAAAAAAAATTTAAATGGAACACCCTATATATTATTACTTTTTTGAATTCTACACATTGTTCCTAACAAATTCTCAATATATTCCCTATCCCTAAATATAGCAGTTATGTCGATTTTTATAAAAAAAAGCTTTGAAAATGTACCTCCTTAACCGTTGAAAAACAAAAGTTATCTAATTTATATCAGAACAAGTACACAGATAGGGTTTTCGTATAATGCAAAGAAAATGGCATAATTGCATACAGAGTGTTTACAATTGACTTGCCAATCAGACATTCCAACTAGTAAAAGTTTACTTTCTCAAATAGAACACCCTGTATATTATTCCGTTTTTGGTTTCTACATATTAACCCTTATCAATTCGATATACAATTCCCTATCCCTAAATATAGCTGTTTCCGAATTATTTTCAATTCTTCAAAATGTATAAGATTATTGGAACATTTTTTTAAATTCATGGCCTCGTATAAATAGAAAAAAAAAACAGTGGCAAACAATTGTATTTCAAATTAAAAACGCAGCAGGAACTAATACACTATAATTATTAAAATTATTTCTAAAAACACAAAACTAATAAAATAAAAAAAAAAAATTTAATGCTAATCATTAGCGATAATGATTTATAATAATTGTTCAAAATGTTGTCCGTTTTCTCGGATGCAGACCTGAAGTCGATCTTTAAAAGATTGTTCAAATCTACGCAACAACTCAGCAGTAATGCTATGAAAAGCCTGTGTTATACGATTACGCATATCTTCGGCAGTGGTTGGTGGTTCCCTATAGGCAATACTTTTTATGTATCCCCATAAAAATAAATCTATTCTTGTCAGATCAGGGGACCTAGCTGGCCACCTCACAGGTCCATTTCGCCCAATCCATTTATTTGGAAAGACTCTATTGAGATAATCTCTTACATCTGCAGAGTAGTGAGCAGGAGCGCCATCATGTTGATACCACATTGTGGCTCTAATATCAAGAGTAATATTTTCTAATAAGCCCGGTAAATCGTTACGCAAAAAGTTAAGGTACTTCTCACCATTCAAGTGTCCATCAAAAAAGAATAGACCGATGACATAATCCCCAACGATGGCACCCCAGACACTTAAAGACCACTTATGTTGATTATCAACTTGTCTTAATAAATGTGGATTTTCTGAGGAACAATAATGAAAATTATGTGTATTAACAAATCCATTCTTATGAAATGTTGATTCGTCTGTCCATAAAATATTATAAAAAAAATTTGGGTTTTGAGTAATTTTTTCTCTGGTCCAGTTACAAAATCTTACTAGATGATCGAAGTCTGCATCGCTCAATTCTTGGTGTAACTGAATATGATAGGGATGTAAGCGATTCTTCCTTAAAAGACTGCCTACTGATCTCTCACTTATACCAACTATTTCACTTATGTCCTTTTGGCTTCTATGATGATCCTCTTCGATGGCGAGAAGAACCTTCAATTCACTATCTTCATTTGTAGAAGGTTTAACACGTTCATGTTTGGAGTAATTGGCACATGAAGTTGCAATAAATCTACTCATAACTTTCTGAAACGATCTTGCGTTTGGATGTCTTCTATCTGCATATCTTTCAGCATAAATTCTGCTGGCGAATACACAGTTTCTTTCTGCAGCACCCAACACGAATATCATATCAACTAACTCATTTTGTGTAAAATTCATTTTATAAAAATCTTGATTACTAAGAATAACACTCGTAAATGGTTAACTACAGTTTTATTTATTTACGTCAAACATTCAGTTTTTATAAGAAGCACACTTGATTTTAGAATTTTACTTGAAATTGAAGTAAATATTTGTCAAATTCTTGTTAACATGCAATGCCTTCAGTAGAAAAATTGTAATTAGTCTTCTATCATAATATATTACTTTCTGTTGCGTTTTTTAATGTATAATATAATTGTTTTATGATGTTCTTCTTTATCTATACGAGGCCATAGATTTAAAAATGTCTTAATAATCTTATACATTTTGAAAAATTGAAAATAATTCGGAAACGGCTATATTTAGGGATAGGGAGTTGTATGGCGAACTGATAAGGGTTAATATGTAGAAACCAAAAATGTAATAATATACAGGGTGTTTTATTTGAAAAAGTAAACTTTTACTAGTTCGAATAATGGTTGATTGGCAAGTCAATTCTAAGCACCCTGTATGCAATTATGTACTTTTTTCTTCACTTTAAAAGGAAGCTCTATGTGTGTACGTATTCTCATATAAATTAGATAACTTTGATTTTTCAATAGTTAAGGAGGTACATTTTCAAAGCAAACTCTGGAATTTCAATTTTTTTTTAGAAAAATCGAAATGACTCAAAAACGGCTATATTTAGGGATAGGGAAATATATTGCGAATTTGTTAGGAACAATGTGTAAAATTCAAAAAAGTAATAATATACAGGGTGTTCCAATTAAATTTTTTTATAATAATTTGGTCCTCTTTAAATAAACAACCTGTATTCGCGAGAATAATTTTAAAATATGCAGACAACTAAACTATCACTGCATTCCAAATTTTATTAATCTAGCTTATATAAAACGGAAGATATAGAAGAAGGCGCTCTTGTTGCCGGACCGTGTATATGTATATATATAATATATATATATATATATATATATATATATATATATATATATATATATATATATATATATATATATATATATATATATATATTATAACAAATAAAAAAAAAAAAAGTGTTGTTACATTACAAAGGTAAATTGCACCACGGTCTAGCTCAGTGAGGTACAAACTTATAAAACCTACTGAAATTGAAAACTCGTTCATCAGGTGTGAGGAAAGCAGAGATTTTTTCATAGATGTAATCAGTATTAGCATTTGTTTTATTGGGCACCACTCAATTTCTAGGTTTAATAATTAAAATACAACAAAAATTGAGAAAGGTTGTATCTCAAAGCATAACAGGTAATCTGAATAAGCACTAAACAACTGTATTTATATGTATATTTAATAAAGCAAAATGTCTGATTAATATCAGAATAAAATAACTCAAACGATACTTCTTGTACGGCCTTACAATCTTAAAATTACTAAATTAAACACTGTAGATAAGCTTACAATCTATGTTTACTTAAAATTTAAAATGAAATCTATTCAACATGTATTCAATAATGAAATGTGTATTGACCTATGTCAACCAATTACAGTTGTGATGGGTTATGAACTCAAATGTTATATTGCAGGAGCAGGACTCAGCTGTTCCTTTTTTTAACCGTATCAAAATAACACCAACTGATTTGTTATTTACTTAACTGCACTAAAAGGATAAGTACTTACTTGTACAAAATAAATATTTTAATCTCGTTTTAAACGAATGAGAATTTTCATTTCCAATTCCAAGACAAATATACGATAATGTAAAGGTAATTTCCATTTGTAATTAAAGTACAAATAAACGAAACAGAGACGTATAGGTAAGCACTATAAGTTTCATCTGTCTTCAACATAAAAATTAGACGAACGGTAGCAATATGGTAACATTCGATAATTGGCACAAAATGTTGACCCTACAATAATGGGAAGATATAACGAACGCAGATTCGAACGACGAAAGCTGTTGATATAACGACGAACGCAGAATATGTAAAACAGCATATGTGATTTATGCAAAACAAAGGCATCTCCATTTATGTTCATAAAGATGACATTGCATTATCTCACCATTTTAACAAAGTTAAGTTCGTGACGTCATACTCACGCTACTCAACGAAACGTAAATTTACCAAAATAAAAGCTTTTTCTTAAGATAAACGGTTTCCTTGTTACCTTTGTTCCCTATTCTTATTCCGTATTCTTATTTCCTTATAAAAGGGAAGCAAAACTTAAAAAAGATAACGTCTAAACTGCACGGCATAATAAACGGAAATGTATGAGCATGTTCAATTCACGTTGCGCATAGAACTAAAATTGAATGTCTAAAATATACACAGGGACGTTCGTAATTATGTAGACTGAAGAGAAAATATTGCGATATAAAAAATTTAATTATCGAACGAAAAAAGAAATGCTTAAAAATACTAATGTAATGTAAATATACTTATCAATAATAATGCATATTTCGAAATTTAAATTAAGGTAACGACAGACAAGAATTGGCACGTTACAATATATGTATATATATATATATATATATATATATATATATATATATATATATATATATATATATATATATATATATATCCACCAGCTGGTGCTTTGGTTGAACACAACCTAGTCAGTACGTTCGGTCCTCTAGGTATTCGAAATCGCACACACCCCCGCGTAATAGTTAATATCTTTAAGACACGACGGTCAGAGTTAGAGTTCCCTTAATTAACCACGCAAAAAAACAGCCGCTTCCCCACCTCAATAAAATTGCATCATATTTTTCTCTCAACAAACTTTCACACGCAAAACTGTTAACATCGCAACCTGAATCCACCCGTGCTATCATACTTTAAGAACATGTGCCCTTAACATTTACTTGAGTACAAACGGTAGTCCAGAGAAATATTTCAACAACGGTAACGATAATTTCTTAACACCAAACGAACTGAAATATTGTATATTGACAGAAACACGGTGGAAACATGACCTAAACTAACAACTCACTAAGTGATCTCATCATCCTCCAATTTGGATTTCAATTTTTATCAACAAATACGTTTTACATTTAAAACTCTATTATAAAAATTTACAGGAAAAAAAATTTATACCCAACTTGACATTTCTATTTTTAATTAACTAATCCATGAAACTTTAAATGCCACTTTCAGAAATCCAGTTTAAATCCAATACGAAAATTTTAATTCGAAAACCACTATAAAGCTTGGTGAAATCAATCAATATAGTGGGTCAACTTTAATTCTAACTTTATGACCACATAAACCAACAAATTTCGGTTGCGTGAAAGCGAAAAACGAGAAAATGAAAAAAAAAACGTATGTATACAGGGCCTTTACACACAGATGACAACTTATTGTTGCGCAAACAGTTGGAATCGTTTGCGCTCTATTAAATTAAATGTTGCTGTTTTTTACCTCTAAGCATATTAAATTTAAAGTAATTTTGGGGCGAGATTAAATATTTTATTAATAGGCAGGTTGTCTAGTTGACGCGTTGCCACTTATAAGGTTTGTTGTAACCCACTTCGTACAATCGTTATATTTTAAGTTTATTATAAGGACAAAGCTTTATTGAGCAAATTCATTAAATTCTGATTCATTTGACTACTGTTTTCTTACGTACTGCTCAGACAGTATCCTATTCTATTTACAAAAGTGCTTAATGTTGGTATATCCTACTAGCTATAACTTCATCATCGTCATCGTCAAGGACCCATACCACCCCTACATTACCAGAACTAGCTACGTCTATCTAGTTTTTATTCTAGGCCACTAATTTGCCTTCTGTTACAGCAAATTGTTAGACGGTGTAAAGATTTATATAACAAAGTGTAGAAACCATAATTAAATCTTATCGAGTTTCATGTACAGTTGAGGGAACAAAAAACGGGACACTACGGTTTTACAAGTTCAATGGACATATCTACTTTAATTAGTAACTGACTACTTAATTTTATTATTGATTAATCCCAACACCTTAGATTATTAGTAATAATGACAGTATGACAGATAAGGGTTTTGAATAATTACTTATTTCTGATTTCTAAATATTCTTGTGTTCCGTTTAGTTTAGTTTAATAGTATTTCTAGGATTCCTTCTAAAATGCCTGTTCATACTACCATTAATTTAAAAAATGGACTATCCAACATACGATAGCGAGAGCAGTCGGTAGTGGCAGACGAAGAATATCTACACCAGCTGAAGACGAAGAATTCGTTGCTTATGTAAGAGATCATCCTTTTACGAGCTACATGGTTGCTAAAAATGAAACAGTATTTCCTGGATGTTGTGCAACGGTTCGGGCTAGATTAAAGGAAGTTGGAATAAAACAATACGAAGCGGCCACTAAAGAACTATTAACAAATGATGTCATTTAGAATTTGCCAGGCAACATATCAACGAGCCCTTGGAGTTTTGGAGTCGAGTTATTTTCAGCGATGAAAAAACTTTCAGTAGCTCTAACAATCGACCTCTAAAAGTATTTCGACAGGCTAGAACCATGCGAAACAGAATATGTTAATTTTAAAAAACGTAGTGGTCGTTTTTCAGTAAATGTTTGGGGTTGTGTAAGCCATCGCGGGCCAGGAGTTTGCTGGATAATTGACGGGCGCATGAATTCCGAAGCATATTTAGACATACTGGAAACTATCATGACTTCTTCTGTTCAAGTTGTATATGGTGAAGAAGACTACATTTTCCAACAAGTAAGTTAAGATATGAATATTACCTTATTTAACTTTTGAATTTTTACTGTGGTTATAATGAATTTATTGTTACAAGGATAATGCACCTATACACACGTCACGGAGAGTCCGAAATTGGCTTCAGGAAAACAACGTTCGTTTGTTACCCTAGCCAGCAAAAAGCCCAGATCTCAATATCATTGAAAACGTTTAGGCTTTGGTCACAAAGACAATTCAAGACCAACAAGGACTACATTTCATTGCCCAAAACCGTGACCAGTTAATTGCGGCGATTGAAAATGCATGGGAGGCTGTTGGAATCGATTATCTGCAGCATTTAGTAGCGTCAATGCCTAGACGATTGCAGGAGTGCATTGACAACGAGGGCGGTCATACATATTATTAGTTTCATGTTACTGCATTAATCACTAAATTACTCTAAAAGTATTTCTTTATTAATTTTTGTTTTAACAATTTCTGACCTAATCACCAAAGTATTATAATTAGAATTTTTAAATGTAGTTTTTCAAATTTTGTTTTTTTTTCTTTATAGATTCTAGTTACTTTGAAATATCAGACCAAAGTTTTTTTTGTTGTGTATTCTAAAGCATAATATAATAAGATGAAAATTGATCAGAGCATTCTACTTATGTCATCGATGCATTGCATTAAAGTTTGACTGAACTGCAATTGTGATGTACGAAAGTCAAGTACTACTTAAAGTAGATATGCCCATTGAACTTGTAAAACCATAGTGTCCCATTTTTTGTTGCCCCAACTGAACAGCTAAATTTCTTAATAAATTTTTGCTGTACTCAATTAGGTACCCAATTGATTTTGCTATAAACACATTTTCATGCAACGAGGTTTTTATTTTCAAAAAAGGCAGTATGTAAGAAAATCAACGCGCGCATGGCAATGATTGCTGCAAAATATCTGGTGTGAAACAACACATAACTGTTTCATACAAAATGGAAATCAATAGAACTAAATTAAATTATTTCAACTTCGCAAACACAACGATGATTTGTGTCAAATAGACGTTTAAATCTTCGTGTAAGATAGACGTTGATAAACACTCAGATGCCAACTTAACAAGAAAATTCTTAAGCCGACCAAGTGTCATGTCCTAATACAGTTTATGCCTTTTAAACCTTGTTTAATTAATTTTTATGTCCATTTGGTTTCATTTCAAGATGATTTATGAAAAAAAGTTATTTAAATTGAATTATCCTAAAAAAAGTCTACACGTTTACCTACAAAGCTAATCGTTATTAAGATACTGACAAAATCTGAAGGAACACTCAAAGTTTACCTTAGGATTTTTGACTGCCAAATTACTCGTCACATAAAACATGAGGTATAATTTTATAATTTAGATGGTAATTCCTTATCTTGAAATATGATGCTGTTTCATAAAAATCTAGTAAAAACCAAAAACTCCACCTAATAACCCTCACTCCCTGCTAGTTTCTTGCAAAATCCAATCGGCTCCATGAAAAATAAATGCAAGCTTCTCCACAAAATTTCAAGTACAGAGGTCTTATCGGAGCTATCGTGGATAATAACATATATCTACACACGCAGATGCGCATACACACGCACATGCACATTCACACACACACACACCGCGCGCGCACACGCACGCACATGCACATACATACGCGCATCCTCACACACAGACACACACGCACACACGTACAAACCCATACGCACACACGCATCTACGCACGCACGCACTCTTGAACACGCACACACGCACTCGCACACACGCGCTGACGCAGACACGCACAGGCACACGCGCACACGCACACACGCACGCACACACGCACACACGCACACACGTACACATGCACACACGCACACACACGCACACACACACACTCACACACACACACACACACACACACACACACACACACACACACACACACACACACACACACACACACACACACACACACACACACACACACACACACACACGCACACACTCAAACGCACACACACAGCTGTTTCAAAAATATTTGATAAAAATCAAAAACAGATCCAAATAAACCATCCCTCTCCACCGATGAATTTCTCTCAAAATCTAATCAGTTCCAGGATAAATTTACTAATCTCTAATAAATATTGTATTTTACAACTAAACTGATGACATATTCAGCTTCTACATAAAAAAACTGTATAAGAATATACTTATCTTTACCCATTTTACACAGTTTTAGCAAAATTTCTACTTGAATACCTTAATTTTATGTACCGCGTGGCCAACTATGAACGGCCGTCGGCCATACCTCAGGAATGGATTATAGCACAGGTTCGGGAAATTTTTTTTTATAACAAAAGTGGCCTCGAGAAACGCCTGGAAATTATTTTCAGAATTGTAGGTCCACCGCTAGAGGGCGTATTTGACAGTTAATATTTTAAAAAGCAAAATTTTTCAAAATTTACTCAATTAAGGGGCATATTAAATATTATAATCAGATTCCTCGACAAATTTTAGTCTAGTCAGGGTTTAGTCTATCTCTTCAAATAAGGGATGGGGGAGAGTGGGAACCTTGTTACGAAAAACGCCTTTAATTCGGGTTCTGCTTGACCGATTTTAATAAACTTGCTGTTGTTTGAAAGAGCTTTTGTTAAACAATAGAAAATTTGTAAATTTGAAGCAATCTGATTAATAACATAAATGCTAGAGGGCGCTGTTTAATATTTTTTTAATATTGTGTTTTCTCTTTACAATTTTAAATGGAAGCATACAAATTTAAGTAGATCTCTAAAAAGTAGACTAAACTAGTAATAAAACAGTGAAAACTGCAAGTCGATATCTTTTTCGTATCCTGAGATGTCGTAAGAAACAAGTAAATGGCGGGAATTGTTCTTCTAACGTCTAGCAGGCTAGTTCGCGTTAACGGAAATTATTAAATTTAGCCTGGATGAAAAGATCTTACATTGGTCTCCAGTAATTTAAACTGCTATCATACTAATGTTATGGTTGCCGCTAGATTACCTAAATGTAATGCTGTCGCTACTAACAATGAGAACAAATTATAAAATAATAATGTGATAAATCTAACATTTTTTTAATTATATAAGAATGTTATATTTGTTTTCAAGCGATGCATTAGTAAATCAAAAGCATAAAATATCAATAAAAACCGATATTTGCCCAGCAACAACAAATACAGTTTAAACTATGAATTACGATTTACTGATGACAACAAAATTAGTAAAGAGGGCCATGTAATATATAAAATAAATTCCCTGTTGAAAACAAGCAAGCTATGATTTTCACGCATATGTCAAAAATTATTCATCGTGTTGCATTTAATAGACTTTCTTTATCTTTTCGTACCAAAATGATTCTTACAAATGAAGAAGCATTTGATATGTTGGCAGTTTATTTTGAATGTATGAGAAATGCAACCGTTGTTGCTAGAGTGTATGCACTGCAGTATAAAACTTGTCAAATAAAAAATATGCAGAATTTGTCGAGGAATCTGATTATAATATTTAATATGCCCCTTAATTGAGTAAATTTTGAAAAATTTTGCTTTTTAAAATTTTAAATGTCAAATACGCCCTCTACCGGTGGCCCTACAATTCTGAAAATAATTTCCAGGCGTTTCTCGAGGCCACTCTTGTTATAAAAAAATTTTTCCCGAACCTGTGCTATAATCCATTCCTGAGATATGGCCGACGGCCATTCTTAGCTGGCCACCCGGTACTCAACCTAACTTTTCTAAATTTATGTTTAAACTATATATTTAAAGTTAATTTCTTTGTACAAATAACGGAAACCTATTATTATATGCTTTTATAATTTATTCTGAACTTATCTTGCCCTAAATAAGCTATAAATTTGTAAACTTCTTTATTATTGTACTTAACCTAACTTTATATAATTTAATTTAAACTTGCGTTTTAAACGTTTATATCACATGTAACGTTTATCCAATATGTTCCTATATATGTCTCTAACACAATCACTGTTTATCTGTACTTCATAGTTTCTAATTTTGTATTTTCACACTTTCATATTGTTATCATATTTTGTAAGTTTTTGAACACAAATTGTATTTATATGGTTAATATCACATTGCACTTTAACTTCTTAAGCACTTTTTTAAACACTTAGTCTAAGATCTACCAACATAACGTCTTCGTACCATAACCCTTTTATAGTTCGCAGAGTTTTTATGCATTGTACCAATTACTATACATGTTCTACACATTAGAATTATTGTACTTTATGTAATCAATATCTGTTATGTGTTTAATGGCTTAATTATATTGATTTATATGTGAAATTTCTTATTTACCTTTAACGAAATTGAACTTACTCACTAATATGTATCGTTTTGACCTTTTTAACACGCTACTGCTATAGCTCCATGCTTTTATGAATACAACATCATTTTCAAACCGCATAAAGCCTGTTTTGTTGTATGAAAACCATATTTTTATATTCGTATATTATATTTTCTCATAACAAAGTGTATAACTTCTTCAACTTTATTTGAACTTGCATACGATATAATATTTGAACTCGATACAACTCTACCCCCTCTATTATACCTATTTATAACCATCGCATAATATATATATATATATATATATATATATATATATATATATATATATATATATATATATATATATATATATATATATATATATATATATATATATATATACATAGGTTGTCCGGATAAGGGTACGGAGCGGCTGTATCTCGACAATGGTAGGGCCTAAAGGTTTGGGAAAAAATCCTTATAAATAAAATGGGCAAGAGAAATAGCTGGAAATTATTTTGAAGTTCGTAATTTGACCGCTAGGGGGCGTAACTATTATGAAGAAACATCATTTGACAGCTTGGGTAACACGGCACCATTTTGCTTCATTTTTTCGTGAATATCATAATAAGGGAGGGGGAGCCAAAGGATTTGTCAATATTTGCATTTTAATATCGCCTGAACCGTCTCAAGAAAATCCACATTGGGTGTGGCCAGTAGAACATCAAAATCGCTGGTGTTTAAACGTATGGTGCGGAATCGTGGAAGGAAAAATTGTAGGCCCATATTTTTTCGACCAAACCCTTAATGGAAAAAGGTTTTTAGAATGTCTGAATACTTTCCTTCCACCACTGTTAGAAGATGTCTCCTTGGAAACAAGAAGAAATGTGGTTTCTGCTTGATGGTTATCCGGCACGTTATACCCAAATCGTAAGTCAGCATTTCGAGGAACAATATCCGAATCGTGTTATTGGGAGGAAGTTTGTTTCCCTGGCCGCCGCGCTCGCCGTATTTAACTTGTTTAGATTTTTATCTATGGGGTAGACTAAAAGACCTGGTTTTTCAAAAGAAACCACCAACCAGAGAAGATATGATGGAACGAATTCGAAATGCTATTAGAAGCTTGTCGAGGGCTGAAATTGAAGCAGCGGTTTTCTCTACCGAAAATAGATTAAATAAATGCCTTGATAATGACGGAAAACATTTTGAACACTTGTGAGCTTTTTGTGACTAATTTAAGTAATTGTTAGGGTTTTGTGCTTTTTTCATTTGTTCTGTTGTTAAGTTGGCCCGTTGGCCTTTAAACACACTTCAAAACTAATTTCGAACCAGTCCTAAGCATGGGTAAAGTGTGAAGGAAAGCTCGACGTGTTAACGATTTTGTGCTAAATGGGAAGAAAGTTTAATCAAAATTTAAATTACGTCAGTTACCATGGCTACGGCATTTGTTTTTCTCGATAACATAACTTAATCTGATTAAAGCACTCCAATTTTTGACATTTTTCATATAAATCAAGATCGGTTGGAGATATCGGGATGCGGTTTTCACTAAAATTTAGCTATTTTTATGTTGGTTTAGAGTCTTTCAAGGAAGTAGTACCTTTCCATTTAACTTTTTTCCGAAAATCGCAAAAAAATGTGTATACGCTGCAGGTAACGCCCTCTAGTTTCTTTACTTTAAACTAAACAGTATACTAAACATTTTTGTTTAAAAGAGCATAAAATACTCTTTCAAATGAGACCAAAAATATTCAAATCGGTTGAACGGTTCAGGCGATATTAGGATGTAAATATTGACAAATACTTTGGCTCCCCCCTCCCTTATTATGATATGTACGAAAAAATGTCGTAAATCAAAATGGTACAGTATTACCCAAGCTGTCAAATGATGTTTTGAAAGGTAAGCTCATCGTCTAACTTTCCAAGATAGCGTGAATTTTATGTTTCTTGATAGTAGTTACCCCTAGCGGTCAAATTACGAATTTCAAAATAATTTCCAGCTATTTTTCTCGCCCATTTTACTTATAAGGATTTTTTCCCAAACCTCTAGGCCGCTCCGTACCCTTATCCGGACATCCAGTACATATATATATATATATATATATATATATATATATATATTATATATATATATATATATATATATATATATATATATATATATATTAGTCACTTACTTATAAATCATAAATAAACAGTTTGGGAATGTAAATCAATATTAATTTTTGTAACTTGAGTGTTAGACGTGCGATTCAAAAAATTATAATTTTCAATCCGTGGTTAGTCATCTTATTGCCTTTTAAACAGCGCGACGCCGATCGGCTTGACATCTCTTTCCCTATTTATTTCTTATAACGACAAAAGTGTCACCATTATTAAGCGCTACAAATATACTTTACATGAATTTTTGTTTAAAGTTTTGGTTAAAACAACAATAATTGTAAAAGGTTATTATGTACTGGGTGCCCCACAAAGTCAGCCAGCGGCCATATCTTGGTAATAAATTATCGAAGAGTTTTGGGGAAATATAATAATAAAACTGCAAATGAGAAAAACCTGGAAATAATTTTTAAGTTCGTAGGATGGCTACTAGGGGTCGTAATAGAAACATTAAATTAGAAAATTAAGCTTTTCTATAAACGATATCGTTATATCCGTAAGATTTTGGCATATTCCTTTGTCTAAAACTCATTAGCCTATCTCCCGAAGTAATCTAGTTGGGGCAGCGTCAACTTGTTAAAAAAAATCTTGTATGCTTTAACCAAAACTAACAAACTTAGTCTCGTTGAAAATATGTTTAGTTCCTCTATTGATTGTGTTGTAAACTATTTCTCTGTACTTCTCTGAGTGGTCGATAGAGATTCCAGAGGTAGGTTAATTAGTTTTAGACAAAAATATTGCAGAGTTTTCTAGAAATTTAATACGGATACCTCTCGCTTAACTTAACTTGACACCTTTTATATCAAAGCTTACTTTTCTAATTTGGTGTATCTATTATGCCGCCTTGCGGCCATCCTATAAACTTAAAAAATATTTCCAGCTGTTTATCATATCCGGTTCTATTAAGATTTTTTCCCAAAGCTCTGCGACAATTAACGAGATACGGCCGCTGGACGAAGACGGTAACTAAATGCTTAATATATCACCAAAAGGACTATTTTAAAGGGTCATTAATCCAATCACAAAAAACGAAAAAATTTTGTGGAAAGTCGCAGCATTTTCTGCATTCCACGCTCAATGAAATAATTTTTTAAATTTTCACCAATCCGGCACGACAACCCATTAGTATAGAATTTCTGATTTGGTTTCACCTTTATCCGACTGTGATTTGAAAGCACCCATTTTAAACTACGGAATTTTTACAAGCTACGTGACCATAATAACTCTTAAGAATTTCTTCAGGCATGGTTAGAAATCCGCCCTCGTTAAGCCTGGGAGTACACGTGTTTACATATAATCGACCACCCTTACTTACACAAAATTGTAAAAAAAATTACAACAGAAACATTAGCTAGTTTTACGAATTGTTTAGGTTACCATTATTATCCGTTGATTATCTATTCTTTCTGTCATTACACTGGCTTTCATGTTTAAATTAAAATGAAATTTCATCTTTCCAACTCAAAGTAACTATTTGGGTCATTCGAAGTATGATATATAACTAAAGTAATAAAAGTAACAATCATTTAATTTATTAACCTGTATAAACAACGTAAAAAATGTATTTCTGATTTGAACATTAAAAATAGAATGTTTATTGAAACTTATTACTAATAATTTATTAAAATTCATCATGAAAACTTTGGGCGGTATCAACCATTTTCGATTTCAAAAAAAGATCTGGATGTGCAAGAATTTCTTCTAATGACAACATATTGTCATGATCACTGTCTGCCAGTGCCAATAAAGCTTCAGCTTCATGCTCACTGTGACGTGGACTTTGTGGTGCAACATAATGTAATAATTCACGACGGTCTGCTTTTCCATCTCCATTTAAATCGACCGATTTACGAAATTCCGCTCGCCTTTCATTCTCATCTTGACGAATTACAACCATTTCATCTTCTTCACCTACTAATTAAAGATTATTTTCTCTTATGATTTGCTATAACAGATACCTTGTGTTTGTAAAACAGCAAACTCCTCTTCGGTTAAAAGTTCATCGCCATCTCTATCAAACTTATCGTATAATTCATCCACAAGGGTCAGGTGATTAGCAGCGCTTGATTCAGGATGTGTGAATGCTAAAAATTCATCTAGTGTTAATGTGTTTGGATCTGATTTTGCTGCTTCGAACCAGGAAGCTTTATCACGCAGTATTTCCTCTGGAAGATTAATTTGTTATGATCTTATAATGTTTGAATTTTATTTACCTTTAATTGACCTGTGTAATCCTTTATGACGTTTTTCGTCATGATTATGAATATATTTGTTACTAAACCCTCGTTTCTTTAAAAAATAGCTATGGTATTCCTTCCATGATATTACACCATTTTTTGGATTGGAGTCAATATGAGAAAAGAGAGCGTAATTATTACCTACTGCTACTTTTATGTGCTCTATTATTTTTAAACGAATCCATCGTGACAATTCTTTTGAGTCTAATTTTTTATCCTTATTTTCATCAGCTCTATAAAAATAAAGATTAACTATACAATAAACATAGATGTCTAAAGACAAGTGAGTTGGAATTTTTGGGCGATTACATTGACGTTGACACGAAAGATGTTATAGCTTGTGAAATACATAATTTCCATTTAGCACTTATCTACCTTTCCACTGATCGACAAACAGATTTCTAATATATGCCATTTACAACGGCGTTGTATAGCACACATATTAACGCTTTTAATTAATGTTTTTGCTAGTATCGTTTAATTAGTGTTGACATTTATAAGTTATTTAAACATGAAAAAAGATTTTATACAGATTAAAGCATTTTAAATTTTACTTTTTAATTTGTGAAATTATGTAAAATTGAATTATCTAAAAAAATATGTTTACACGTATTCTTATAAAGTTAAACGTTTCATTCACAAACTACTTAAAGCAACGAGTATCAATAGGAAAATTCCGAATGTATATCTTACTCCTTGTTTGTAGTGAAAGCGTAAGTTTACCAAACACGTTAGAATGTTTAATATGGTATCTCGTGCTTGCACTGATGAACATGCGGTATAACCAAAAAGGAATGTCAATTTACATTCTTACCTTCCAACCTATATATTCATATGTAGGTATATAACCGACTTATTAACTCATCTTACAATGTTTGATAAAGATCCACCAAAATCGGTAATTATGTCACGTGCGTGTGTACGTGCGTGCGCGCAATTAATTATGTTCTATGACACGATACCTAATTTGGCGGCAAAAAAATTCCTAAGGTGGAATTTGTGTTCTGAAGAAAGTGTGTAAACATATTTTTTAAAGAAATATTAATTTTTAAATTAAATATCTGGTGCGAAACAACACACGACCTTCCAACCTACAAACTGTAAATTAAAAGAAACGAAATAATTTTAATTATACTTTTTAGGATAATTACGCAATCTCTTTTTTATACATTCATAACAAAAACAGGCAACATTGTAAAAACAAAAACAATAATCTTATGAATTCTGTGCCGCTAAATTACGCATCGTATCAAAAAATTGCATAGAACATGATTAATCGATATGTGGAAGGTCTATATCTAGATATTTATATATTTTTAAAATATGCAGCTGTTTTGAAATATTTGATAAAACCTGACCCTAATAAACCCACAGCCCTGTCCGCTACTCTCCAAAAGTCTAACCACCTCCAAGCGAAATCAAAACAAGCTTAAATACAAAATTTTAAGTACATGAGATTTCGTTCGGGATTACCGTGGATACTAACAGACACACACACACACACACACCACGCACGCACCACACACAGCACACACACCCAGCACCACAACAGCAATACGAAGCACGCACGCAGCCACGCACGCACGCACGCCGCACACGCACGAACCACACCACCACCACCACCACACACACACACACACACACACACACACCACACACACACACCACACACACGACACGCACGCACGCACGCACGCACGCACGCACGCACGCACGCACGCACGCCTAGCACGCACGCACGCCCACGCACACACACGCCACGCACCCACGCACGACAGCACGCACACCACACAGCACGACGCACCGACACCACGCACCGCACACGCACCACGCACGACACGCACGCACGCACAGCCACGCACAGCACACGCACCACACGACACACCACACACACACACACCACACACGCACACACACACACACACACACACCACACACACCACGCACACACACACACCACACACACACACACACACACACACACACACACACACACCACACACACACACACACACACACACACCACACGCACACACACACACCACACACACACACACACCACACACACACACACACCACACACACACACACACCACACCACACACACACACACACACACACACACACACACACACACACACACCAGACATCATGGCCGATCTTGGATAAACTTGTAAAATGAGCTAATAAATCGATTTAGCGATAGCGATTGCATAAACTTCTATACCTACATATGTACGGTTGGAAGGCAAAAATTAATTAAATAAGAATGAAAATGCTTAAACTGTATTATCGATATTTTTATAGAAGCGGACGGCTTTGTAGTCTTAACCTTACAACCTACATACAGTGTGTCGCGAAAATTTGCTTAGAAAAAAGGAACTTTTCTTCAATATTACGTTCTGCGAAAAATTCCTTCTGCAGATGAGTTTTTCTTGTCCTAAAACTTTAACACCAATCAGATCAAAGTTGACATGCTCACTATACAGGCTAGAACACAAAACACATATTTTGCTTAAGAGCAAAGTATCATTCTTTCAATGGATAGAAAAAAATTGGGTCGAGAAAAGTTAAGAAAGCTAAGAAATGAAATAATGGCCAAGATTGTGAAATGAAAAATCAACAGAAACATACACAGCTATGACATATTGAACTTCGGCTAACTTCAACTAAATTTAAATTATTCTACTTTTGAGATGTGACTCACTTTTCAACATGACCACCCAGAAGCTCACTGCACTTGGTGGCCCTCCGTTTCATATTTGCTCGAACATTTCTCAGCATTTCAGGTGTAACGGATTGACAGGCTTTTCTTATTGTTTGCTTCATTCATCGCCATTTCGTGGGCGAGTTTTGTACACCCTTTCCTTCAGAAATCCCCACAGAAAAGATCGAGAGGTGTAATATCAGGAGATCTTGGACGCCAAGAAAAAAGATTTAAATCATTTTGTACAGCGGCACATCGTCCAGAACATTTTAAAATTGTTTGAAAAAATTCAAAAAATTGTCGCCAATGATGTTCTCAAAAAAGGATGGTCTAAGTAACCTGTCGCATATTATTCCACACCAAACATTAACCTTTTCAGAGTACTGGTTACGACACTCTACTGACCAATGTGGATCCTCAGTGCTGTAATACCGAGAATTTGGAGAACTAAATATCCCGTTTGTTGTAAATACTGCTTCATCAGTGAAAAATCAAAGCACTGATTCATCTCTCCTTCCATTAAATTTTAGCTTAAAAGGTTTAAATTTGTGCTTTTTTAAGTATCTTTCTTGTAAACGTAGTAGTTACATTCAAAGTCCAGGATATTTGTCTAATGTTTTGTTTGGAATTTTCTTGAATAGTCACTAATATGTCTAACTCTTTTTTCATCAAGATTGTCATCATCCATTCTCAGTTGTTCAGGTTCTTTGAAAAATTTCGGATTGCGATTTCTAAAATTCAGAGCCACAGTTACATGGGACATATTTGATCTTCCGGGATGATTATTTTAAATTCTGCAGCAGTTTTCCATGTTGTTCGATAATTATTTCCTACAATTAGTATTATTTCTACCTTTTCTTGATTATTAAACTTAATTTTCATTCAAATAAGATTCGAGTATGTAAACAAATATGACACACGTTGACTATGTTCAATTCACATTATGGATACATTGTCAAACCGATAAATAAATCATGCTACAGGTGACAGTCGAGAATACATTTGTAATATGTTCATTATGCAGAATAGAAGAATACCCAGAAAAATTTCAAAATATTTAAAGTCGTCATAGGAGTCTGAACATAACTTTTAATTCTTTACAACTTTTCTCAGTACAATTTTTTTCTATCTATTAAAACAAAGGTACTTTACTCTTAAGCAAAATGTGTGTTTTATGTTCTACCCTGTATAGTGTGCATGTCAACTTTGATCTGATTGATGTTAAATAGGTTTTAGGACAAGCAAAACTCATCCGCAGAAAGAATTTTTCGCAGAACGTAATATTGAAGAAAAGTTTCTTTTTTCTAAGCAAACTTTCGCACAGACTATGTAGGTTGTAAGGTAAAAATTACAAAGCCGTCCACTTCTATAAAAATATCGATAATACAGTTTAAGCATTTTCAATCTTATGTAATTAAGAAAGAATTTTTCGCAGAATGTAATATTGAAGAAAAGTCCCATTTGTTGAGCAAATTTTCACACACACTGTATATATATATATATATATATATATATATGTATATATACAGGGTGTTTCATTAAGGCTGGCCACCGGCCATATTTCAGAAACTAGTGGACATAAAAGTGGAGAAAAAAAATTAATTATAAAAGTCGCCACGAGAAAATCCTGGAAATTATTTTTAAATTCCGTAATTCATCGCAAGGGGGCGCAATTGAAAATTAAAAAATAAAATTATAAATTTCTCCGAAAATTCCCACATTAAGGCAGACCTTTGGTAACATCGTTAGAAAGCTTAGACAATTCTGCATCATTTTGGTCTAAGGCTCATTGGCGTACCGACCTTAATAAGAGTGGGGGAAGCTATTGAATGTGTAATCATTTAAATCGCTGTTATTTTTAAACGACTTATCCGATTGTAGTAAACCTAGGCTTGTTTAGAAGAAAAAGGTAAGTACTTTTAACTGTCGCATCCATTGGTACGCGATAGCTCATAATAAAATTGTTAGAGGGCGCAATTTGTAATAATACCAGTATTTTTTATTTTATTCAGAAAAATTAAATCATACGGTATAATTATGACATCATAAGCGGAAAGTAGCTTAAATTTGTAACAAAAAACGTAAATAACGCAATTTGATATCTTTGTTTGTTCCAGAGTTATGGCGAAAAGAAGACTTTTTAGCCGTTTAATTTAATAATTGATTGTTGCTATGGTTTCTTAAGGTGTATAGGTTGGATTAGTAATGAGGAATCTGCATTTACCATAGTCTGTGCCTCCCTGCACACTCTATCTAGGCTTAGGACTAGTCCAAACTAAGCAAATTGCAAAATTTGGAGCTTGTTTAGAGGCCAACGGGCCATAACAACGATATCAAAGTAATGATTGATTTTGTTTAAGAAACTTTTCAATAGAATGGTAAAAATCATGAACAACTGTTAAAAACAAGTGAAAAGCTATAAATGTTCAAATTGACGGCCGTTTTGTAAAAACAACTATTAATTCTTCTTCTGTACGTTTATAACATCATATAAAACTTCTAAGGCATAATTCTAATGTGGTGTGTTTTAAAATAATAATCTAATTTGCTGCGGAACAAAGTCGGCTCGTTTCCATGGAGGTAAATAAATTGAAAAAGTTGTCAACTTACTTAATTTTGATTGATGTTGTGTTGTAAAAAATGTTTCCTTCATTAGTTTTGGGTTTCATTGTACCTTATCAGAAATTAGTGCTATCCTTCAAAAATGTCGTATACCAATGCCGAGGCTTACGACATGCTTGCCGTGTATTATGAATGTTTTCAAAATGCAGCTATTGCGGAACGACAATACGCTATCAGATATCCTGATCGAAGGCACTACACTAGAAAAGTGTTTCGGCGAATGGCAACACGTTTAAGACAAACAGGAAATGTACGACGTATTCCACTTCCTGTCAGAAGACGTCGCATAAGAAATGAAGACAATAGTATTAATGTTCTTTGATATCGTTGTTATGGCCCGTTGGCCTCTAAACACGCTCCAAATTTTGCAATTTGCTTAGTTTGGACTAGTCCTAAGCCTAGATAGAGTGTGAAGGGAGGCACAGACTATGATAAATGCAGATTCCTCATTACTAATCCAACCTATACACCTTAAGAAACCATAGCAACAATCAATTATTAAATTAAACGGTTGAAAAGTCTTCTTTTCGCCATAACTCTGGAACAAATAAAGATATCAAATTGCGTTATTTACGTTTTTTGTTACAAATTTAAGCTACTTTCCGCTTATGATTTGACTTACCTTTTTCTTCTAAACAAGCCTAGGTTTACTACAATCGGATAAGTCGTTTAAAAATAACAGCGATTTAAATGATTACACATTTAATAGCTTCCCCCACTCTTATTAAGGTCGGTACGCCAATGAGCCTTAGACCAAAATGATGCAGAATTGTCTAAGCTTTCTAACGATGTTACCAAAGGTATGCCTTAATGTGGGAATTTTCGGAGAAATTTATAATTTTGTTTTAATTTTCAATTGCGCCCCCTTGCGATGAATTACGGAACTTAAAAATAATTTCCAGGATTTTCTCGTGGCGACTTTTATAATGAATTTTTTCTCCACTTTTTATGTCCACTAGTTTCTGAAATATGGCTGGTGGCCAGCCTTAATAAAACACCCTGTATGTATATATATATATATATATATATATATATATATATATATATATATATATATATATATATATATGTAGGTATAGAAGGTTATGCAATTAACTTTTCATTCAGTATCGCTAAATCGATTTATTAGCTCATGTTACAACTTTTGGCCAAGTTTCGTCAAGATCGGCCATGCAGTCTTGTATGTATATCTGTGTGGATGTATGTTCGGATCCACGATAACTCCAGAACGAAAACACCTACGTACTTAAAATTTTGTATTTCAGCTTGTTTTCATTTCGCTTGGAGCAGGTTAGATTTTTCTGAGAGAAATCCAGCGGCGGGGAGGGGGCAGTTTTTGGTTTTTTATCAAGATCTGTAACATATCGATTAATTATGTTCCATGACATTTTTTGATACGACGCGTAATTTAGAAGAAAAAAATTCCTAAGGTAGAATTTAAATGTTAGTTCAAATTTTCTCAATATCTGAATAATGATTAATTTTATAAGAAAAAGTGCAGATATAGTTTTAAAAAAAAATTTAATTTTACATAACTTTTCTTTATAGAAGCGGTCGGCTTTGTAATTTTTTTTAAATTAACAAGTACATGTTAATCTCTATCTGACACGAAGTTTTAAACGTCATTATGACATAAATTATTATAAGTTTTGTTATGATCGAATAAGTTCAAAGGAATTAAAAATTATTAATTCTATTAGATACATAAATAAAAAGTTTACCTCGAGTAGGATTTGAGCCTACGACATGTACTTGGGTAGAGCACCGCTTAAGCAACTGAGCTATCGAGATACAAGTCCAAATCAATGTAAATTTTGTCTTTATGTATGTAGAACTGATGTAAATTCTAAACGTAATGAGTTTACAGTCAAACTACTTATATTAATGGAACGTGAGTCTGCAATATAGCAAGGTTTCACACATATCAACGCAACTTGACTAATGTTAAATTATTATTAATTCTACATACACAAAGACAAAATTTACATCAATTGAGGGCTTGTATCTCGACAGCTCAGTTAGTTAAAGCGGTACTCTAGCAAAGCAATTGTTGTAGGTTCAAATCCTGCTCGATGTAAATTTGTTATTTATGTATTTAATAAAATTAATAATTTTTAATTATTATAATACAGGTTATTGTTTTTGTTTTTATAATTTTTTCGTTATGAACGTATCAAAAAGAGATTGCACAGTTATTCTAAAAAAATTATAATTAAAATTTTGAATTTTTTATTTCCATTTTATAGGTTGGAAGGTCGTGAGGTGTTCCACACCAGATATTTTTTTAAGTATCTCTATTATAATCTTTAGCTGAGATGAATTTTAAACTACCATCTGACATGAATTAGTGTTGTTGGTTTTACAATGTTGCCTATCTTCTTCGTAAACGCATTTCTTTTTTACCACTTCGTAGATTGGAAGTTCTGTTGTTTCACACCAGATATTTGATTGTGTGAAATTATAAACGTATCCCTTGTATATATAATGGAAGTTTTGTAATAAATACTTAGGTATATATTATTAGATTGTTATCTTTCGGTTAGATCAATACCTATTACACAAATTAGGTTCTTTGTCTCAACAGGAGATGAGATAATTAAAAAAAATGTGAAAAAAGTCCCACTTACTTTTTAAAAACATCCTCTAAAATTGCAGCTGGATCAACATGAATTTTATTGTTATTTACATTAACTAAATAATCTCCTTTAACGTTTAGTAATTGATTTTCTGCTTCCACTTTATCAGAATTAAAATTACTATTTTTCATTTTAATTACAAAATCATCTTGTAAATTTTTGTTTGTTCGAGACTGTAATTGATTTGTATCTTTTAACGTTTTGTTTGATTTTAAAGGCACTGACAATGTCCAAATTGTACAAAATAAACTAAAATAACTTAAAATCGGAACTAAATAGGACCACCTTTCAAATACATAAAGAACTTTATACGTTTTTAATTTCATCTTAATTACAATCACTTTTGACATTTCCTGTCATTTTCTTACGTCATCGCACTATTTTTGCATCAAAATTTGGATGTTACTGATGTAAACGTAGAAAGCTGAGAAAAATCGAATTTTCCTTTAGTTACAAAGGTCGCCGCTAGAGTTCGCACAAAAAATCGAAATTTATATAGCACATTTATTCGGTCACAAATACACACCTCTAATTGTAAAAAACGTAAATATATATCTATAATTAATACTGATAATTTATACTAACAATAAATATTTTACTTAGTCTTAAATGGCAGCTGAACTTAATTTTTTATCAGTCTTTATTGTTGTTTTTTCGTCGTTTAAATTCAAACCCAGATTAATCACTCCTTTTAAATCCATATCTTTATCAGCAATTTCTAATTGTTCGGTAAGATTAAGAAATTGCTTATATTTGTCTGGTAGAGATTCGTAAAGGTATGCGAATGGTGGTGATATTAAATCAGGATGGACGCTTTTTGGTTTTTGTGGACCTGTTATTGATGAAACAATCAATCCTACAGTGATAGTTATAATAAATCCAATTGCCGAATACCACAGATACGAAACGCGGTATAAGAAAAATAAAGAACTGAAATAAAATAAATAATAAAATTATTAACTGTGACAATTATGTACCTTTCGGAAGAAGTTGTTGAGCTTTCTGAAGAAATTTCCGTATGATTAAAGCAGGGACAGTCTCTTACGCTTACGGGTTTTGATTGTATTGAGTAAGATCCATTCGCCACTGCAATCTGTTGTCCTAAACCCATCCAAAGAACTAAAGCTAGTGCTACACTCGCTCCACTTATTGCTCCTTTCGCGTTAATCCACGGGAAAAACATTCCAGCAGAAAATAAACCGAGAGTAACACCTCCCACCATACCATTAAAACTTAAAGCAACTTGCATTACTCCGCCCAACTGCTCAACTATAAAAACCTGCAACTCAATTTTTGTACTGTTTGTTTTATTTAACAATACCGACTTACAAGTCCAAAGCTTATAATTCCATACACTACAGAAACACATTTACCCCAAAACGCCCCTTTCGATTCAGCCATTTGAATCCCTAAAGCCCCTGATATAAAATCCTTACACGTGACAGCAGCTAAACTGTTAAGTGCTGACGCAACAGTCCTTAAAGATTTACAATTAATTTTATACTTCACATAGTTAAAAAAACTTACCCCAAACTAGCAGCAAAAATCCCCGCAACAAAAAATCCAGTGAGTCCTTTCATATGTCCCAACTCTGATATAACGTAAAGTGGTAAAATTTCATCAGGCGATAAAATTTCTTTTGAGGTAATTGGATCACAATTGCGATAATGGCCGACTAATACCATTCCTGTATAAAAATTTATGGTATAAACTAAAATTAAACCAATCGATGATACCCAAATAGCTCTAAAAGTTTAAATAATTACAAATGGTGTCAGTTCGGTACTTTTTATTACCTACTTTCGTGCTTGCGATATTGTTTCAACCGATAAATATTTCTGAATTGACGCTTGATTCGAACTGAACATGGTAAGCCAATAAAAGGTACCTCCGACAGTAACGGTCCAAAAACTGTGACGAATTGTTGGACTTGGATTGAAACTGTAATAATAATTTATTTCAGTAGGTAAGTTTGAGGTAAATAATTGATTGTGATGGTTTGGTAATGGAATTTACGCAAGGTATCTCAATCAGA
Organism: Vesta saturnalis; assembly: GCA_036346205.1. Lineage (NCBI taxonomy): Eukaryota > Metazoa > Arthropoda > Insecta > Coleoptera > Lampyridae > Vesta > Vesta saturnalis. The sequence goes on from JARFJB010001868.1 coordinate 869,993, forward strand.
AAAGACAAATTCTAGAAAAAAGAATAGCGACTAGATACAGAAGTTTGTCAAAATCAGTTTTATCGTCACTATCTTAATAAAACGTAGCATGGCAAAAACAAAAAAATATTACAGTTGATGCAAGATATTTTGTTAAAAAAATATATCTAGATACAGGGTGTGGCAACTGTCTGTATTTGGTGGATAATGGCTCGGATATTGAAAATAAATAAAAATTGTTATGTAAAAGTTAAAAGTTGGTTGTTCATAGTCAAGTTTTCTATCACGTAAAACTATTTTTGAGTATACAGAGTGTTTCGTTCAGCCCAGGCGCAACCAAACTTTTTTATTTTAAATGGAACATCATGTATATTACTGCATATTCTGATTCTTCGTTTCATTTTAGATCAACCTTATGTATCACATGCAAGGTCTAAAATGGACTGTTTCCGAATAATTTGATTTTGAAGTCTGTTGCAGTCTTTAAAAAATCGAATATCTCAGGAACTGTGTAACTTAAAGAGGTGCGGTTTGAATTATCAGATGAAGCATGATTGGCCAAACTTTTCCATCTGTAGCAAATGGTTATGAAACGTAGATTCATCTGTCCATAAAACAAAATTGTAAAATTTGAGTTCCGTTCGAAGTTTATTCATCAGCAACTGACAGAAATTTGCACGTGCCTCATAATTGGTTGGTAGTAGTTCCTGATATTGTTGCACTTTATATGGATGGAAATGGTTTTTCGTTAACATTTGACCAACTGGTCTAGAAGAAATTTCCAAATAAGAACTTAATGTCCGTTGACTAACTTGTGGGTGATCGATAACTGTAGCCAACACCCTATATTCATTTGTCACTGCTTTATCTCGGTTACGAGATGTGCATTTTACATTTCTTGTTGAACCAAATCTTAATGTCCTGAAAACTGTTTTCTTCTGGGAATCCTTCTTTATAAATTCTTGATGCCAATAAACAATTTTTTGGCATTCGCCAAGGATAAAATCGTGTTTACCATTTCTTCTGTAGAAAAATTCATTTTCAAAAAATTGGTCACAAAGCGATATGCCAATTGACGTATTGAAAACTGACAGTTACTTTCATTTGTTTAAACGTCTACCACCAAGAAAAATTGTTAAAATAACATTAAAACTTAAAATAACAATAAAACGGTTAAAGTTAGGTATAGGGAATATAATGGGTGTTTGATAGACAATTTAAAAGCGAATTAAAAAATGTATAAAAAATATTAGGTTTCTATTTAAAAAAACGGAGTTACGTATGTTTAAAAATTTTAAAATTCGGCGCCCTCTGTTTGGTCCCATTTTCGACAGATGGAACAGTTAAAGACTGCAACAGACGTCAATTTTTACAAAAAAGTCGAATTACTCGGAAACAATCCATTTAAAATAAAAAAGTTTGGTTACACCTGGGGTGAACGAAACACTCTGTACACTCAAAAATATTTTTACGTGATAGAAAACTTGACTATGAACAACTTTTATATAAACAATTTCTATTTATTTTCAATATCCAAGGCATTATCCACCAAATACAGACAGTTGTCACACCCTGTATTTATATTAATGCCCTACTATGTTCCAAAAAAGTTAAAGTATGAATATAAACCCCGAACAATCTGATTTTTATAAAAAATTATTAATGAAACTATGACTTTTGCTATTAACATGGATTTTATAGTACATTTTTGACTGAGATCATAAAAAGGCAAATATATACATCGCAGTTTTTAATCTGTAGTGTAATAAGTGTTAGAGTTAAAAAACCTTTGTAAACTTCTCTGGTAGAAGAAATAAAATAAATTATTGTCAATTAAGACCTCTATCAGAGAGGGCAATAGTAATATACAAGTGTAAGCAGGACAGTAAGGGTTTAGATGGAGTTCTTTGGAGTAAGAGGTTGTAGAGGCACAATGTTTATAGAAATCTAGACGTTTTGATATTTACAGTTATCGTCCTCAGTAGCAATAAAATCTTTTAGAAACGTTTAAGATAGTAAAAAAAGATGTTTTAACATCTTAAAAATGTCTAAACGATTATATTACTACTGAGGACAATAATTTTAAGTGTTATCAAAACGTTTAGGTTTGTATAAACATAAATACAAATATACACCATTAAAACCTCAAAGTGTTTTAAATATGTGTAATAATGGTGGAAGCGATTTACTTGTAACGAGTATATTCCGTATAACCCTATACTTAACATACCCTAATCCTATTATTATTATAGGTACATATTAATTCGTTTTACATAAAATAAATACAACATATGGCGATCCTGCGTAAAGTACACCATCACAAGTGGGCTAAAATATGTTTTATACTAAATACCTCCAGAGTGTTGAGCAGATGGTCCGCCAAACGGACAGCGGCTAAATAGGTTTATTGTTACATACGTAGCCCTAACCTGAATTAATCGTATTTGCTTTAACGGTTTTCCAAAAATAATATTTTATCGTGTTTGAGAAAAATCTTTAAAAATTTGTATTTTACAAATAAAAACGTATAAATAAATAAAAATTAATAGGATCCGTTAGAATTATAAGAAAAATTGTTGGCACTTGAATGCAAATTTTTGGTAATTTCTCAGTGTAATCCTCAAAAACAGTTTGGTTCCATTCAATTAATTGCGACTATGTATGTTGAAAATTACTTCATCTAACTACCCTTTCCGTTTGGCAAACCATCTGCTGGCCTGTATATTAAGTATATCTCGTATAAAATTAAGTTACAACACACTTCAGCAGGGTATACATTCAAATCCAAATAGCCTACTTGTTTTTGACTAAAAAATATAGGAACGGAGCATCGGATTCTATTTTTGAATCAAAGTGGTCGAGATAAAACGCTACCTGATTTTGCTAATAATTTAGTACGATACAATATGTGAATGTATTAATATAACATATAGTCCAAGTTTCGATGATGAATGGTCACTAACTTATACCGAGGGGGGTGGGTGGTGGAGCTTCCATACATAGGGCTGAGGGCATGAAGGGTATGTCTTTCCCAAAAAAAACGTACAAATATCTTAAACTGAAATTTTGGTGCAATCCCCATTAGTATTCATTTTATTGTTTCCGTTTCTCGAAATTCTTGAGTTGCAATAATTTATTGTTTGTTACTGTCTTTTAAGTCTTAAACACCAAATTTCTTAAATAACCCTATAGCAAGAAACGCCTTGATTTAAAATTCGGCAACCTTTGAGGCCATTAAGAATTCCTTAACTAGCCGATAACGTGCGTGGATGCTCTACCCTCCATAAAAATCATGTTTTCTGTTTCTTCTTGGTCGCTTTATAACTTTGGGACAACAGAATCCATATAAATCAAAAGGTTTTGTTCACTAGTACCAGTAACAGATATGGCACTTCTATTCCATATTTTAACAAAAAGAATGGATCAATAAAGGCTCTGAATTAGATTCAGTCGATGACATGGACATAAATTTTGCATCTCATGAGTGCTTGTCAAAATTTAGGGTGAATGTTTCTCAAAATCTATACTTATACACCAATTTCCTTAGAGTAGCGGTCAACAATTGAGCCGAATTTCGATGGTCAAGAGGTAAATTTTGTGGCCAATGAGTATTGGTCAGCGTTTGGACCGAATGTTTCACAAAATGTATATTTATACACCAATTTAGTTGGAGTTGCGGCAAAATTCATTACTGCGATGGCCAAGAGCCAAAATATGTGGCTCATTTGTTACAATGCTGATTTTTAGGACCAACTACATCAATCTTGAATCTGAATCCATACGACAGAAACTTAGAACATGTGCGCACATAAATTGTGAAAGCAGCAAGAGCAGCTAAGAACATAAGTATAAAAGACAACCGTGGAGATCAGGACATGCCAAAAATAATAAATACAGATAAGATGAGAGTAATAAAAACGAAATAGGAAAATTATCAGAGATAGAGGGCGAAACTATGAATTGCGTAAAACTCAGTCCAAGGTGAACAACACTAGAGTAGTAATATGAATAAAACTGCAACAAAAATACTGGGGCAAACATAGAGCATGTATGAGAAACAGCAAATAAAATAACACCTCATTAGGAAAAATGCAACATGGAAAAGCGGTAAGTATCTTAGGTTGCATAATAACAAGATTATGTCAAACTCGAGTAAAAAAGAAGAAGGTTAGTGGATTAGTTGCGAGAAAAGCTAATTTCCCGATTTTAAACAACTATCATATGTTTATTATATATGTAAACTTTCACGATTACCATACATAATTAAAATAGTTATCCTTTAGGTAATAAATCGTGTATTTTTATTTATCTTTTATATAAATTTAAACCTTTCGATAACAGTTACAGTTATCGTTCTCAGTAAATGGTAATACCTCTACAAATTAATTGAGATATCAAAATAAATTTCACCACAAGTAGTAACAGATACGGCATCTCCATTCCACATTGTCACGGAAAGATATAGATCAATGAAGTCTCAAAATTGCATGGTTTTCCATATAACTAGTAAAATTAATTATTAAAGGTTCCAGTATAATTTCTTAAAATGATATAAAAATTTAAAGTATACGCCTCACTATTAAGCAAACGCTATAGCAGAAGCTTATTATTTTCGTCACTGGATTTCTTACTCGTTCGCATCTTCGCTTGCTCGACCGTCCATGATTCTTGTTTCAACTGTTGATGGAGTGTAAAATAAAAATACGTAGCTGAAATTTTCACAGTAGATTTTTTATTTCACAATAAAGCTTGGGACTGATCCCTGATAAACTTTGAAGATATAGGCAAAAAGGTCTCAAGCAAGCTCGTCGATATCTTGGTAACAGTACGAGTTATTTATTAGAAAATGTTGCAAAGAAAAACGAAATAAGAATCTTTAACTAAACAGTGTTTTTTTAAAGCCTGCCATTTCCACAAAACTCAAAAACAAATTGAATTGAATGTTGCCCAAAATTTACATTTATACACCAATTTCCTTGGGGTCGTGACAAAATTTATTCCCTGGATAACCAAGAGGTTAAATTCAGTGACCCACGAGTGTTGGTCAGTAATTGAGCTGGATGTTGCCTAAAATCTATATTTATACATTAATTTCGTTGGAATCACGACAAAATAAATTTTCTCGAAGGTCAAGAGTCAAACACGCGGCTGGATTACAGATATTGAACTATTATACACAAGTAAGGCGACGCGATAGCCAGGACAATGATAGCCACTGAGCAGATACTCTAGGCTTCGCATATCGTTTGGTGTCTAATTTAAAAGTTTCCACCATTCGTATTGGCCCTTTCGTCCCTCCCAATAAACATGTTGGCTGCGTAATGAATAGATTTTTTTTAAATAATATATTAGTTAATGTTTGTTTACGCTTGTTTGTGTTTAAAAGGAAGTAGATTCTATTTTAGCACAAATCGGGTTATCCTAATATTATTTAATCTTTGATTTGTTAAATCCTTTAATTAAGAGAAAATTGTGTAATCAGGAAATAAACATTTGTAGTATTTAGTTGCGTGAGATTGTGTATAATTTTGTTAGGGAAAAGTAAATGTGACGAGATTAAGCTTAGAATTTTATGCAGGTAAGAATTAATAGCGAAATTAAGACATTAGGGTGAGCTAAATAAGTGTTGTTTTTTAATATAGGGGAGATGAATGAAATTACGTTGTTACAGTGTAGATCTTTTTTTCTCATTCGTGAGGTACGGACAATACTGCACGAACCATTTGAAAGATTCTTTAGGAAAGAAATTGGTTAGGGAATTCGAAATTGAACATGGCGGTTTTTGAAATAGTCGTGAATCAGGGATTCAGCGTTGAGACCTACAGCTTAACGTGTGAGATCTGTGCTCGGCTGACGAGCGTGAGTTGTTAGTATAAACCACCTTCGTGATAGGGCCGTGTAGTGATATTGAAGAACGGGGGGACGTTACCCCATTTCGCTGTTGCTTATTTTAAGTTGAAGATTTGCGTTTACTGAATTTTGTGTAGTTTTCCCGATACCCAGGTATCTTTTAGGTAAAGTAAATAGAAGGTTGGTTTATTACTAGTAGTGGACGTCATCGGGTTTAAACCTCTAGCGTGGATAAAAGGATCACGTCGTCAGTTGTGATTTAAATTTTTCAAGTGTTTAAAAATATGGAAATTGACTTTTATTTGTGGAACGATATTAGCTGGTAGAAAGCGTGTTTCTAGCAACGTACTTAAGGTGATCGTTCTGATGAGATATACAGGGTGTGGCGCGAAGAGTTTTCATTAAAAGTAATGGCGGATACAGTTATGTTAAAAATCTGAAATTACGAAGCTGTAGGTTTTGGATGACGTTCAAATATAATATTGTCCTGAATGTGGCACTTCCAGTTATACCGGAAGTAGGCGTCAACTTTGTTATTTTAAATGGAACCTAATATTTTTTATTTTATTTTCGAATTCTACATGAAATTCTAGATAAAATTTGTGCACAATGTCCTATACCAAAAATGAAGTATTTTCGAGATATTTCGAATTTTTTTAAAATTTTGAAAAAATCCTAGTCCACATTGTGTAACGATATCTCCATTAATAACGAAGCTAGTGATGTGAAATTGTAATCAATAAACACAATAACACCGCTTGCGCGTTAACTCTATATATCCATCTCATTGATATTTCATACAGGGCGTTTCAAACTTAGCCGTCAATATGCACAATTTAAATCATTTATAAGTTAGTTAAAAGATAACAACACTTAATTATTTCAACATTAGTAAAGGGTATGCCATGATTTCCATTATTTAAGGTGATATTTTGTTATTTTTTCATAAGTTATTAATTCTGAAAAGTAACCAATAGCCTGAAAGGATTATTAAATGTGGATATCACTAAACACGTTGACTAGGTATTTTGTATTAATTTAATTAGAAAACTTACAAACAAAAATAACTAAATGTAATATTAAACAAATAAAGTTTTATAATAAGTGTTCAAAATTAGCACATTTATGAATCTTTTTCATTAAGTTATGCCTTGTAAATAAATGGAAAATGGAAAAATGCAAATATGTTAGAGAATTAAAAGCAAGTAAGACTCTCTGCATCATATCTTCCTTTGTCGTAACAGGTTTGGAAAATACCAAAATCTAGAGGAGCCAAATCAGGAGAGCGAGCTGGCCAACGAAACGGACCCTGATTGGCAATCCATCTATCATCAAACATGTCGTAAAGATGCTGAGCAACAGGCCCAAAGTTATGAGGAGGTGCTCCATCTTGCTGATACCAAGTTGAAGCCGCCTCTCCATTTCTTAAAGTATGTAACGTCGGTCGTATGGCTTCTTCTAAAATGTGGCAATATCTTGTACCATTTAAATTTTCATCATAAAATTTTAATGCTACAATTTTATCGTCTTTTATTACACACAACACATTAAAACTCCAACTATCTTGGAAATAACGTTCTCTACTAACATGTGGATTTTCATTAGACCAAAAATGGGAATTATGTGGATTAAATAATCCATTTTTGCTAAAATTTGCTTCATAACACCATATAACTTTTTTTTATGAAGTTTTCATCCCCTTGGGTCTTCATTAAAAACCATTCACAGAATTCTACCCTTCGAGGAAGATCACCTAATTGTAAATGTTGCACCAAATGATATGAAAATGGTTTCCATTTGTGTTTTTTTTTAAATGCGAAGCATTGTTCTCGTCGACAAAGTAAGATCTCTCTCACAATCTCTAATGGAGGCATTTGGAGAGGCCGTAAAATAACCCAAAACATTAATTTCATTTATGCCACTCTCCACTAGTGGTTTATTTTTATTAATTTTTGTCTTAAATTTACCAAACTGACGGCAGTTTTTAAGCAATCTTCTTACAATATCACCAGTTGCATTTGGTCGATTTGGATATCTTTCTGCAAAAACACGGCAAGTCCGTTCAACAATTCTATTACACTCGCCGTAAATAATAATAAGATTTAAAAAATCATCATTAGTAAATCCTACATTTGCCATTATTTACTATGAAATACAAACTGCTAAAGAAAACTGTCAAAACAACATAAACAATTAACGTTCTAATTATCAAATCTTTGAGAGCCATGGCCTACCCTTAACTAACGTTGAAATAATTAAGTGTTGTTATGTTTTAACTAAGATCTCAAAAGTGGTTGGATTTAGGTATAGGGAATACTGATACCAAACGAATTGGCTTAAAAAAATTCAACGGAAAATGTAATAAAATACAGGGTGTTCTATTTAAAGTAAGCAACTTATAAATGATTTAAATTGTCCATGTTGGCGGCTAAGTTTAAAACACCCAGTATGAAATATCAATGAGATGGATATATGGAGTTAACGGGCAAGCGTTTGTTGTTTATTGGTTACAATTTCACGTCACTAGCTTCGTTATTAATGGAGATATCGTTATTCAATGTGGACTAGGATTTCTTAAAAAATTTTTAAAAAATTCGATATATCTCGAAAATACTTCATTTTTGGTATAAGACATTGTGCACAAATGTTATCTAGAATTTCATGTAGAATTCGAAAATCAAATAAAAAATATAAGGTTCCATTTAAAATAACAAAGTTTACGTCTACTTCCGGTATAACCGGAAGTGCCACATTCAGGACAATATTATATTTGAACTCAGCGTCATCCAAAACATTCAACTTCGTAATTTCAGATTTTTAACGTAACTGTATCCGCCATTACTTTTAATCAAAATTCTTCGCGCCACACCCTGTATACCTGGGGAAGCAGCCTTTGAGCATTTCAGTACTGGTTCTACTCCACTATTTTGTACTTGTGTACGTTGTTTGAGTCAAAGTTGATGGACTAGTTGCATAGTAAAGGTATGCTTCACCGACTGTACTGTTTGTTTAGATTAAGGTATTTATTTATTGAAACATTGATTTCTGACTCAATTACCAAATTATTTAGGTATCTAACTGGTTATATTTTTAATGAGTTGGTCGCTGGTGCAACATACTAAATTGAATATTTATAGACGTTGTGTCTCTATATAAAAAAACAGGAATTAGATAAATTTTTTAATTTTAATTTAAGAGGACGAATTTGAGCCGTTGACAAGAACGTTTGACTTGATTTAAAATGTATTATAATGCATATTGACTATATGAATTGTTTCAATAGACTGTGAATAAAGTTAATTTTTGGGTTTCTTTTATGCGTAAAGGAACAGTTTACAGATATGAAAAGGGCGCCAATCAATTCAATGTTTGATAATTCAGATTTGTTGACGATCTCAGTTTAGATTGAGTGACTTGATCAGCTAAGATAGTGACAGTGGAGGTTTTGTTTCAAGTGAAGGCAAATCAAATCTTAATTAAGAAACTTAGAATTCCAATTTTGTGGCAACTAGATTTGTTTGTGGGTCCGAGTTTTATTTATTTTTGAAAAAACCGTAAAATAAGAGTTATACTTTAGAATTTTTGGAGCATTACGACGAATTGTATAGCTGGCTGGAGCTTCAGAAAGTAGATTCACGTATTTTTTTCTTGTTTGTACCATTACACCACCTTCTGTTAGCGTATTTCTACCAGATTTAAGACAAGAATACTACCCGATTTGACTTATCGTTTAACACTAAATTATTAGTGTAACGGACGCTCCCAACGACGAGCTAGTTTGGTCCTTGCCGATATTTGCATAAAACAAAGAATAAACGTGAAATTTAACTAAATAATATTCTTAATTTAATTAAATAACTACTAGTAATAGTAATACGTGTTTTACAAGCAAATGAGTAAAGCACTGTAAAAATTCATTGCAAAAATTAAAAGAAACCTGTTTTATTAATTTATTAAAAAAACAAATTTTATTATTGATCTTAAGCTGTAGATATTGATTCCGACTCTGCTAAATGTTAGAATGGAAGTGTCAGTGATCATGCGAACCTCCGGCTAATAGCGCCGTAGCTTTCCATCAATTAGGTTGGGATCACGCGACGACCATGTGTTGATGTTTACAAATAGAGCTTGAATGAATACATATTTAATAAAGTATCTAGATACGATTTTAGATACACAAAAAAAATAGATACAATAGGTATTTAGATATTTTCATCTAGATATGTCGCAACCTGTGTATAAAAAGATCCCGTACAGCTCGCGTATTATAATAATACACCATTGTGGATTTTTTTACTCCAGACCGCTCACTAATAAGGTGTTTGGTATTACTACTTAGATTGTCAGCTTGATTCAAAACTATTCAACCCTTAGGAAATGATGAAGATGATGTAAACATGACAGATTAAAAATATGCTTGGTAAATTTAACAAGTGCGTACAGATACTTACTTGAAAATTTCTAAACGATTGGTTTTGTAATTTTCAGACCATATTACGCTTACTCCACCTACGTATTTTTCACCAAAATACAAAACTAATAAAATAGATCCGATTAAAACTGCTGCTTGGAATGTATCAGTCATTATGACTGCTTTCATGCCACCCTAGAAAATCAATTACATTAACAGAACTTTCTTAGTAGGTTATCTTTACCTGAGATGCGTAAAAGATGCAAACAATATATACTACAGTTACAGCAATGTAAACGTTTAATCCAGTTACTGAAACAAATGTATTTATTATTCTTTACTTTATACTATTTAAATTCGAATTTTGCATCTTATATTACAGTTCATTATAGTAAATTAACAAAAATTTTGCTAAAAGGAGTTTGCACAGTATTTTTATTTAAAACCCCTCTCCCTCTACATCTTCCTTTGCCTCCTCCCTCCGTTCAAGGAATGGGACATACAAAGAGCAATAAATTCAAGAAAACGAAATAACACAGGTCAATCAGAAGACGAAGATCATACAACAATAGCATATCTACCGTACATAAAAGGAACAACCGATAAAATAAGCATGATACTACAGAAACACCAAATCAAAACAATATTTAAACCAGCAAGGAAGATCAACACGATGCTAAAAATTCCCAAGGAACAAATAAACCTAGAAGGGCAAGGAGTGTACCGAGTTCCATGTAGCGGATGTGCATCGGTATATATCGAACAAACAAACAGGAAGCGATCAGTGCAAGAAGAAAAGAACATAATAATGCTGTTAAAAAAGGCCAAACTACATCATGTTTGGCACAAGATGAACAAACATCAGGCCATAAAACTAACTTTCAAAACACCACAATGCTAGCCAACATAGAACGTTACAAATAGAGAAGCACATAGACAACCTCAATACCATGGACTGAAATTACCGATGAAACCAATCCTAACGCATAAACACATAAAAACAACGCACGTAACCAGCGACCCGGAACACTATATAACACGGAACCTCAACCAAAAGGAGTCAGTTCAATACGAGTAACACGAAGCAGCAGCCGAAAGTTAAACGTATCCTGAAGATGGCAACTGAGATCTGGCCAAAACGTCGAGTAAACAGTCTCTTAGAGACTACTACAAACCCAACGCGGGCCAGCACCCGAAACACCAATTCAACACATGGAGAACTCGGAAATTTAAAATTCATCATATATATATATATATATATATATATATATATATATATATATATATATATATATATATAAATAATTTTCCGATCACCGAAGTTAAGCGATCAGTACTTGGTTGGATGACCGAATTTTTCAATAGTACTTACAAACATACTAACACATATAATTATGAAAACTATAGACATAAATCTTGGTATTGAGGTCTTGTAACAGAAACTACTCTCAATCATTCATTTCATACAGTTAAAATTTCAAACGTCGATTACACACAAAAATTCACGATCCATATAACAGCGTTTCCACGAAAGTTCTTTACAAATGGAATTTTTTGTTATCAATTATTGGACAAAAAAATCTTTTTTGTCAAAAAGTTCTGCTTAGTTCAAAACTACTAAAACACCAAAGAAAACTGTTTTTGACCTAAACCTATACGGGGGAAATCAAAAAGTTTTATTTTACTAAGAATAAACATTATCCATAATAATCAAAATAGTACACAAATATTTAACTAATCAATTTTTTTTAACAAAAATAATTATTTTTAAGTAAATGAATTATTCAGAACAATAAATCAGAATTCAATATTGAAAATTAGATTTAAACGTGGTCTTCAACTCTCTTTGGGATCAGTATGATTTTCATGCGTCCTGCAGTAGGCTGGGGACATAAAAGAATGTCCGTTAGTAAATGTCAAGTAAATTGATATCTCACAAATCGGTTATTGAAAACAAAATGCCCACAAAATTAAGTTTAGAAGAAAAAATAGAATTAGTGTTAATTGTTGGTGATAATTACAAAACGTACAGAGAAGTGCAGTGATATTCAATAACAGGCACCCGGAAAATCGTATTTCATATGTATCTGTGAGAAATGTCATTATTAAATTTAAAATGACTGGGTCTGTTAATAATAACTTCAGGAGAAACCATGCGCGAAGAGTTAATCACGAAGAAAATCAGTTACAAATCATGCAAGCCGTTGTGGAAAAACCAAGAACTTCCTTAAAACAGATTTCGCAAATGTTACCAAATAATGTAGGCAAATCAACAATTTCGAAAATTTTAAGATCTAACAAATTTCATGCTTACAAACCAAAATTTGTTAATACTCTCAAAGATAGGGATTTTATATCTCGATTAAATTTTTGTGCCTGGTTTCAAGGAATATTAGAAGACGATCTGTTTTTGCAAGAAAAATACTTTTCACTGATGAAGCAACGTTCACATCTAACGGAGTTATGTGTTCCCAAAATACTCGTTAGTGGAGTTCTGAAAATCCCAACTTTGTGGTTGAATGCCGCGATCAGTATTCATTCAAGACCAATGTATGGGCTGGCATTTTTGATAATCAAATAATTGGACCTTATTTTTTTCGACATAACCTCACTTCGGAGACATATTACCAATTCCTGAATAATCAAATTTTTGATGTTCTGCATGCAATTCCTTTGCATATTCGATCCACTTTATATCACCATGGCGGGGCCCCATGCCATAGCTCCAGAATTATAAACGAATACCTGGGCACATCATTTGAAGGACGCTGGATTGGAAGATATTCTGCAAACCCTTGGCCAGCCAGATCACCCCTCGACTATTTCTTGTGGGGCTATCTCAAAGAAAGGGTATATTCTGAAAGACCTTTTCAAGATATGGACCATTTGGAAAGGATTATCGCTGAAAAAATGAACCAAATTCCTGGCGCAATGATCAGAAATTCAGTGAAGGATTTTGGAAGAAGAGCTGTTCTTTGTATGGAAACAGATGGAGGACATGTTGAATTCTGAATAATTGATTTACTTAAAACTAATTTTTTTTTAATATAAATAGATTAGTTACCTAGTTTTAGTGTAATTTGGTTATTATGGATAATATGTATTCTTAGTAAAATAAAACTTTTTGATTTCCCCCTGTATAGGTTTAGATCGAAAAAAGTTTTCTTTGGTGTTTTAGTAGTTTTGAACTAAGCAGGACTTTTTGACAAAAAAGATTTTTTTGTCCAATAATTAATAACAAAAAATTCCATTTGTAAAGAATTTAGAAAAGAGCTGTTCAGAACTTTTGTAAAATATTTCTAATTTTTCATTTTCAGTATCCACAAACGTTAGGCAAAAGCTATTTCTTATTTGGTGCTGGATGACTAGAAGTGGAGTCCAGCAAGCTTCTGAGTCCCTAAAATACATTTTTTGGACTAATAAAACATAACATTTTTTCTGCAGCCACTTTGATCTTTATATTCAGTCATTTATTTGCCGATCGCTATGTTTTTGGGATCGCATCAGTATCAGACATTAATAATACTGATTTTATGCAAAATGAGTATTATACTACTACTATTAAAATTTGCCGTGTAGTTTTTAGTTAATATTCATTGGATTTCATATCTACAAATGTAATTCAAATGTGACAGATGTTAGTGAAATAATGTGAAAATGGCAAAAGTCGATATCTGTTCATAGAAGATATTCACTCAGAACATATAAATACACTTACACGTGCTTAAAACGAAAGTAAAAAGTAAAATTACATTGAATATCAGTACTTATTTATGCCTGAAAATGTCGTTGGTGTTGAAAACGAAAATTTTAAAATTGTGTTTATTGAAGTAATGACATTCAATGAATTCCATTCACACGAAGTTGATATTTAGTGAAGGTCAAATTACTTTTTGTACAGTTGCTATGGTGATACCGAAGAATCCCGAAATCAGCCACTTTTGGTACGAAATACTGTCACAATATGGCGTCTTATTTAGGTGATTGGAGAAAAAAATTTAATTAGTCGTAGTTAGTAGGTACGTCATAATTTAATTGCGCGTTTTTTATGCAGAAAAAAAATTTTGTAAGTTATTTTAATTAATTAATTTATTTGTAAATTTAGAAATTAGATTAAATTCAGTTGAATTATGAATGGATATTTGATTTATTAAATTGATGATTCGTCCCTTGAATGCAGAACTAGTCTAAGTCATATGAAAATTCAACCCCCGATTTCACCCTCTTAGGGGTGAAATTTCGAAAAACCCTTTCTTAGTGGATACCTACACATCACAAAGAACACAACCTCCAAATTTCATGTCTCTAGGACCAGCGGTTTAGGCTGTGTGTTGATATATCAGTCAGTCAGGATTTTGAATGCCAACTATACGCCGTTTTGCTCCACTAAAATCAAATTTTGCACCCCTTTGTATAAGAATTATTGCAAAAATTATATCGACACGGCTTACTTCATATGGTTATATATAAATTAATCATTTCTTGCACCACAAGCAGACACTCATTATTCTCCGACTTGCGCCATTAAAGCTAAATTTTGCTCGTCTATAGGAAAAACTTAATTTTAAACATTACATCAACACGGCTAACTTTACAGCAGTGAACTTTTGCATAAATAATTTTTTTTCTTATTTAGTAATTAGACTCTATTTAGGCGCCGTTTTTCGTCTCTTATGAATAAATTAATCTTTCCTTGTGCGGCGTAATAATTAGGCGCCGTTTTCATCGTTAAAGTTAAATTTTGCACCCTTATAGGAAACAAGTTATTGTAAAAAATACATCGCAGGTCGAATTTCATAGTCGTGAACTTGTGTAGAACATTGACCTCTACCTACGCGCTATTTAGATACAAGTTATGGGCCGTTTTGCATAAAACAGCGCATAAACGGTAGCTAATTACTGCATTGTAGTGGATCAGCAACCTCAAGAATTTAATAGGTAGCTTTAAAATTCAATAAGAATTTGTACATTAGAATATTTCATGGGTAATTTATAACGTATACATATTTCAAGCAGAACACACGAGTTGGAGTTCACTTAGGGTTAAGATTTGTAAATATAATGTTTCATTTTTTATTGGATATCCTATTTCATTTACAATTTGTACAAGTGTCATGTAGATGAATGCTCACTAGCAGACCTCTGCAACAGTGAACTTTTAAGCTTCTTGTGACTGGGAATTTATGATTTACAAACTAACACTTATAATTTAACTTAAGCTACACTATCTATATGATCGTTGCGATCTATTCGCTTGATCACTTGACACAAATCATTTCAGTCGCCTAGTGTTAAGCTCATTAGTTAGGTTCACTGCAAGTTCATTGGGATGGGCCCTGAGTCGAGCACTGCATTGTAAGGTGTAGCGTTGTATTTATTCCTTGACTGTTGGAGTTTGGAGTTGTAAGAATAATATAGAATCCAATTGAGTTAATATTAGAAAAAGTTTTGTATAGCCATAATTAAAGAAAATGGGTTAAATATAATTAAATATAAATATACCTATAGTTGAAGAAGTGGAGTTTTGATAAGCATACAATAAAAATACGCATTAAGAAAAGGAACATTAGAGCATAACACAAAATTGACTTACGTAGAAGTTCATGGCTCGGTAAAGTTAGCCATGTCGATATAATTTTTACAATGACTTGTTTGTTAAAGGGGCGCAAAATTTAATTTAAACGTAGAATAATGGGCGTCTAATTATCGTGCAACAAAACATTAATTAATTCATAATATCACGGATGTGAAGTTATTGTTAACGATTACAATCTTTGCAATAAGTAATTTATTTCTTAAAAAGCACAAAATTTTATTATAACAGTGCTTAAATGGGGCCTAATTACTGCGTAAGAAAGAATATATTTATGCACAAGGTAACGGCTTTGTGAAGTTAGCAGTGCCGATGTAATTTTTACAATAATTAGTTTCCTGTACGAGCGCAGAATGGCAATGAAGTTAACCTTGCCAATATAATTTTTGCAATAACTTATTTCCCATGAGGGTGTAAAATTATATTTTAAGGGCGCGAAACAGCAAATAATGGGTGCCTGATTATCGCCCAAAAAGCCTATTTTTCATTAGGTTATGAAGTTAGCCTTTTTAATGTGGAGGCGCAAAATTTTGTTTTAGCGACGAAAAGAAGTGCATAATTGGCGCCTATTTACTGCGCAAGAAAAAATGATTTATGTACAAGTTCACGGCTGGCAATTAGCCACGTCGGCGCGAAATCCGCGAATAAAGTTACCTTTTCCAGACGTTCCTGTTTCATACGTGTCTTTAAAAGTGAGTCCTTTTGAAGTCTCACCTTCCCAGTAGACAATTTAAAATTGAAATATATGCGTTTTGGATGTGACATAACGCGTTATGGGCAATTAACCCTCCGTTAATGGAGCCAGGGTCATCGCTTAGGCTGGTTTTATCAAATTTGTAAAAACATTCACGAGAAACCCCTTCCAGTAATTTTTCTAAATTGTCGAAACATTATATTTGGGCGCGCACGCGCTAGTGTGTGGTGGGTACGTGCGTGCGTGTGTTTGTGTGTGTGTGCGTGCATGCGTTTGTGTGCAGTCACGCTAACTTAAAAATACATAACGTATGAAACTACTTTTAGTAGTATTATATAGTTCCGTCAAAGTTTTGTTAAATTCCATTTACAAATAAAGCTACTTTATGGAAGCTACTAAAATACATTTTTTTTAAACCAAGTAAACCAACTTTTTTAAAGATGCATAAAAGATTGACATCTAATACACCATGTGTTTCGATTTCGTTGTTTCAGTTGTTTTTTTAAAGATATCCTTGTTATTATCAAAGATGGAAGTTCGCAGTTTTTACATTCACGTACTACTTTGTTGACCTATATTTCATGGCAAAATCGAAAATTTAGTATCTTCTTTTGTTTTCGAGTGATAACCAAACTACACTTTTTTCAAGGTCTTATGTCTCGCTTAATATTATTATACTGATATATTTCCACAACGGTACTTATATATTGCAAAGTGTAGAATGCAGTGGCCTGCTTAAAATTTTTCTAGGGGGTGCGGTTTTTGAGTAATAATATAAACTTGCACTTTTTAAATGAGAATCATAGTTGGCTTGGCAACCATCAGCTGCAGTTCTTTCATTGCTTTTCAAAAATATAAATATAGACATTCCTGAATACTTTTTTTCAAAAAAACGGCGCCTCTGCCCATAATGCTTTGGAAGTGAGGAATTACTTAGAAAACAGTTTCCCAAATTGTTGGATTGCAACATTCGGTTCGGTGTTATGGTCGCCACGATCTCCAGATCTATCACCATTGGATTTCTTCCAATGGGTTTTTTTGAAAAACATAATTTATCAAGACCGAATGTTGCAATCCAACGATTTGGGAAACGGTTTTCTAAGTAATTCCTCACTGCTAAAGCATTATGGGTTGGGGCACCGTCTTGAAAAAGACGGATGGTATTTTTCAGGAATTTGTATTTTTAAACACATTTAAAAGTAAATTTATTTCTTTCCTTAAATTCCCAACTAAGGAGGTAATAAGCCAAACGTTATTGCATAGCTACATAAATACATGAACGATAAATAAAATAAGCTATACACAGAGTGTATGTTATCCCCAAAACCAAAAAAATATAAGTTAAAATGAGCTTTATAATGTATGATTTTAATACCAAAAACAATAATACCCCTTCCGGCCCACACAAGATCTATCAATCAGTTATTTACAAGAAAGAAAAATTAATTAAATAATTCAGCTTGCCTTTCTTTTAACAAAACTGAATACAAACCCCATTTGATTTAATTACCTAAATACAATTAGAAAAGCTTGTTTAATTTATCTCGAACAAAAAAGAATATTAGTAATTAAACAATTTAAATTATAAAAAGAAATTCGTCCGAACAACTATATATATATATATATATATATATATATATATATTTGAGCTAACGAATAACATTTAAACTAGCACGAAGTCTCGCGCCAAACTTGACATGATTCAATATCACGATACCGAAAAGTTACATCTGGTATAAACATAAAAGTTGCAGCAAAGCTACTGCGCACGGCCACATAGACAATAGTACAAAATTAATTATCCCCAAAATGAAGGTTTTACATGAACTACCTATTGAGTGTGGCACAATTTTAACAAAAATTAATCAAAATGTTGATTGTTGAGTGTGTGTAAACTATTGAAGAATGGTTTAACTAACATATAGCAGTTCTACATGAGAGAAATTGTATTAAAACTAGCTGAAGTCAGGTATCAAGTTGACACCTATCTTACACTACAGGTAACAGGTTTAACACATACTCGTGGACAGAATATAAATGTATTTAATTTCGTTCTAGGCAATCGTAACATGCTGGAGGCAATTTAGGTACGGATTGTATTCGTGGGTAAAATATTTGTCAAATACTGGTTAACAGAAATAAGGTAAATGTACTTAATTTCGTTGTAGGCTTTAGCAGATTACGATCTGCTGAAGGCAGTTTATACATGCGGTAAAAGGAAAGAGCTGACCTGTGGTTGTGAAGGTTTATGCGTTATTCAAAGTAGCCAGGATTTCACTAGCTTCAATACAGGTGTAACCTCAACGATCACACAATCCCAAGTACGTTAGACACAGCGGACCGCAGTGTATCAGCAGTACAATACAAATAATAAGCCAAGATATATAGAACGGGTAATCTTGTTACATCAATAAAGATAAAACCAAATGTAAACTGAACTTTGATGTAATAGTAACGGTAAAGTTATATGAGAACTTAAGTTATATGGAAACTTAAGTTATATGGCAACTTAAGTGCTAAAACGAAGATAAACGATTAGAACGGTGTTTATTCAGTGAGAAGGTGTTATCTCTAAGGTCGAATGCGAGCATTAGTGTAAATGTCTTAACCATTTGCTGACATCTATTTCCTTGAAGAAATAATCTGAAATTCGTTTGTGTCTGAAACCTGAAAGAGAAGTTCTAATTACAACGAGGTTGACGAGATCTGATACGACTTACCGAGAAGATGTGGATGGAGTGAAATATTTCTATTACATCCGTCTTTAATAGCGATTATATCACTTCTATACAACAAAGCGATACTATATTGTGAAACTTTTCCAAAAAAAAAAAAAGATACTTAACATCTACGAAATAGAAACAGGAAAATTTTTTAAAAGAAAGCCAACGCCTCAAGAAACAATTTTACAACTTGAAAAATATTTATATCAATCATTGTTACCACAATAGCATTTTATGTATTGTTAACAGAATAAACCGTTATTTATACAGTGTATTTATTAAGAAATAGCAAAATAACGAATACCTTTTGAGAGTTAAGTATACCAATCACCAGAACTACGTATATCTCAGAGATGGCGCTATAGGTATTAATTGAAATTAATTTTTTTAAATAAATGCTAAATAACTAAAGAAAGCTTTAATAGGTTAAAGTAGCGGAACTAAAACGAGTAAACTTTTGAAATGTAAAGGTGGATACGAGAGAGAAATAATTTTCGTATAATGTAGATAAAAGAAAATCATATGTGAAGTGGAAATTAGCGACAGTAAAAGAATAATTTTGTATAACATTTAATTCATCGTACTCATTAGTAAATGCCGTAAATACAGAAATTTTAAATCATTATAGTAAAGAAAATAGATACTAGTAAGCTCAAAGCACATTACTAAATGTTTAAATCACAAATACTTATTTAAGGTAGCTTTTAGAAACAGTAACCAGATAAAATGATACAATCGATCCTATATCGATTTTTGTACGTTACAATCTCAATGGCTTTCCTGGAATAAACTGCTTATTTGCGTGCCGACCGAAGTAAGGCACCATAGCTTCGTCGACACAGTGAAACTGTTCAATTGGGGAAAAATCAAGAAATTGACTGTTCATTTTATTAAAAAGTGGTCTAACCTTAGCAAATCTATCGTTTTTATCTAAATGATTGTTATCACAACAATGTATGTTTGTTAAAATGTATTCAAAACGATTTCTAGACATTGAATCAGACACAATAGTATTGTGACAATCTAGACTGTTTTCTCAAAACATTCTGTGTCGTGAAATCGAAATATAACCGCTCAAAAGTAGTATTCCGAAAAATACTTTTATTTCCCTTGCTGTGATATCAGACCTTCTGTTTTTACTAGCTGCGTAGTTATTGCGGCAGTTAACGAACATGTCCATTATTTTTTTGTCAAAACAATTTTCGAATAGCTGAAGAGGGGAATTATTATTAGAGGGACATCGGACGTTAGTCCACTCAAGATTAAGATTTGAATTTTCGATATCGTTTTTTTCCCACTTGTAGATTTTTTTCTTGATTTCATCATCATACTTTTTTTGACAATATTTCTTTACGTAATTCGGATAATGAGATTTTGTCTTCATGTTCCCACTCGTCGTCGGAATCATGTGTAAACAATTCTGCTTCTGCTCGAAGCTGAGCACGAGTTGCTTGGTGGCATAATTGCAATAGCCACTGGTTTTATGCTAACATTGTCTTCGTCATCTTCTATTATAGCAAGAAGATCAGCAAGCGATTAGAAGAAATATTGTATATTAACCCACTGTCCTTCTAAAACGACGCCCATATTTACACCCACAAGGAAATAGACCGATCAACTCCACTAATAGGAAACCACAGTTACAAAACACTTATAATACAGAATTAGTAACTCGGTACGGCCCCGAAGTCAAACAACTTTTCAGACAGCTTGAAACGTCAATGAACAAGCTAGCACTAGAAGAGAACCACCTAACCTTCCCCTGCAAAGCCCATAACAACGTAATACCCACTGGGATCAACATCAAAACTCCGATACACAACCGGAAAATATCACTAATCGCAAAGAACGAATCACCGTTTCAGAAAGTACCAGCTCGAACACCAATCCAACGAGATTAAAGAAATCATTCGAAATCGAGTGAACGAACAAGACTTTGATAGGATAAATACGGCTACCAGAAGCGTTAGTCAAAGAACGAATAAAATATCACCGTTTCAGAAAGTACCAGCTCGAACACCAATCCAACGAGATTAGAGAAACCATTCGAAATCGAGTGAGCGAACAAGACTTTGATAGGATAAATACGGCTACCAGAAGTAAATATTCGAAGACCAAGGCAATGCACAAGGAGATTCAGCAGAAGTAACTCGAAAAGCCAATGAAGGAGCAGAAAGAACCAACCAACATCAATCGAAAAAACACTGTCATAAACATCTCTAAACGACAGTTGAACGAAAACGAAATGCAGGTTCTGGACAAAGGCCTGTACTATGCGATAACTCCGAGTTATATTCCGAAAGTAGATTTAATAACCGCAGTCGAAGAAGCAGTTATGAAATTAGATCCTGAAGAAGCCGAAGAATACAGAAGTACAGTCCTAGATTCATTTAGTCGAACTAAACCTAACCTCTCTAACCTAGAAAGGAGAGAGGTCATTTCCCTTAAGAATGACCCAACGATCAAAATTCTCCCGGCAGACAAAGGAAATACGACTGTGGTAATGCATATGAACACTTACAACAGTAAGATCGAAGAACTACTAGACGGGAGCGAGTACAAACAAATACCAAAATACCCCATACCATCAATCGATAGACGGATATACCTGACGTTGGAAAAACATAAGGGGGAGTTCTCCGATTACCAGAGAACTAGACTTACCCCACACTAGAGCGAACCTCCGCATCTGGATGGCCTACCAAAGATTCATAAGCAAGGAATTCTTCTGAGACCAGTTGTGAGCTCGATAAATTCACCTTGTCACCCATTAGCACACTATCTGCTAGGTATTATCACACCCTTATCGGGAAAAAACCTAGTCTATGGTCAAGAATACGCATCACTTAGTGGAAACCATCAGAAACCTCCAACCAAACCACGAAGAAATACTGGTAAGCTTTGACATTGTGAGTCAATTCACAAATGTGCCTACCGATAAGGCACTAACTATCATAAGGGACAAGCTTGAAAAGGATGAAACGTTAGACGAACGCACGCTACTCTCGGTAAACACAGTAATGGAACTTATGACAATATGCGTTAGAACTACATATTTCCAGATAGAAATTCTATCAACAAGAGTTTGGGATGGCAATGGGTTCCCCACTATCACCCATAGTGATCAATATATACAGGGTGTCCAGAAAGGTGTGGTCAAAACTACTAAGACGTGTAGAGGGGATCAAAATAACCCTAGTCCTCATTAGAATTTTTTTCCTATCTGTCTTCGTTATGGAGTTATCGGCCTTCAAAGTCAGAGGTTAAAAATTGAATTTAAATGATAATTTTTAAACCGCTTCCTTCATTACCATGAAATTTAGACACCCTAACTACCTCATAGAAAGGAATTTTTTGACACTTAACTGTAACTCATTGTACCTTTATTGTATAGGTAAAGCCAAAATTAAGATTCTAAATTAACACAATTTTTGACAGTATTGACAATTTTGGAATTTTACTATAGTAATTTCATTCTCCTATGATTTAGCAACAAAAAAAGGTACTTTTGTGTGAAATCGATATCTCTTACCGTTTTCGAGAAAAATGCATTTTAGTGAATCCATGTAAACTGTTTTTTTATTTAGAATTTACGTTTTAAATAAAATAGTATTTTCGAAACCGTTCGAAACTTAATTTTGACTTACCTGTACAATAAAGGTGCAATGAATTACAGTTGGTATTTAAGCCTTTCTATGAAGTAGTTAAGGTGTCTAAATTTCATAGCAATGAAAGAAGCGGTTTAAAAATTATCATTGAAATTAAATTTTTAACTTCTGACTTTGAAGGCCGATAACTACATAACGAAGACAGATAGGAAAAAATTCAAATGAAGACTAGGGTTATTTTGAGCCCTCTATACGTCCTAGCAGTTTTGACCAAACCTTTCTGGACACCCTGTATGTAAGGAAGACTGTGAAGACCAAGCGATATCCGAATTCACAGAGAAACCAAGGATGTGACTTAAATACGTGGACGATACTTTCGTGGTTGGCAACACGGCAAGCATAAGCTAGATGAATTCCTAGATCATCTAAATAGCCGCGCACCCTCCATAAAATTCAGAATGGAATTGGAGTCGGCACAAAAACTGCCATTCATGGATGTACTTGTACACAGGAAAGACAACATTTTCACGACAAGTGTATACAGGAAACCTACCCACACGGGGAGGTACCTACACTACAAGTCCAATCACCACAAAAATGTGAAATTAGGCGTAGCAAAATGCTTGTACGATAGAACAAAAACAATATGCTCAAAATAAGAGGGCCTGAACAAAGAGAAAGAAAATATCGCTAGAACACTCAAAGAAAATGGCTATCCCGGTCTAACACCTAACCTAACCTAAACCAAACCATACAATGAAGATCAGAATTCCAAGAATTGTGTATACAACCTACCATGCGAATGCGGCAGAGCATACATAGGAGAGAGCAGTAGACGACTCAAAGTGAGAACGCAGGAACATAAGAACAACGCCCGCAAGGGCGAAACAGAAAGATCAAGAATCGCCGAACATGTCTGGAACGAAGACCAGCGCAACCAATGGGATAACATAGAAATAGTGGGAAAAGACGAGAACACAACTCGTCGAAAACTCATCACACTAGCAGAAAATCCAATAAGCCAAGCTAAGTGAAAGGTACCAAGCTCGAATTTGAGAGTAGTCAAGCGCTTGGAAAAAATTATATATATATATATATATATATATATATATATATATATAACATATGAATTCGACTGAAGTGCGAAAACAGTCCTTCTCACGACTAAGCCTGATGACGGAAGCAGAGTTCGCTTCAATGGTGAGAGATACCATTGGGATCTACTTTGATGTCCCTGCGTCGAAGTCACCGGTATTTCAAGGTCGCTGTTATTACCTAGGTATATTCTTCAGGGTCAAATAGGGATACCTCCCCCAAGTCAATGGTTTACAAGGTCGCTCACGTTGCCTACATAGCTAGGCGAATCCTCGACCAGTCTTCCACTATAATTTTTCTGTGAGTATTTTGTCCAAGGCCATCATACACATTGCTTACGTATATTCTGCAAGGTCACGCTGTTCAAGTAATTCTTGGCTGAGCTAAGGTGATAATTCTTATAAATCAATTCTCAAGGTCAGGGTTATTAAGTAGACTTTTCATCGTGTGGGGATTCTACCTTTCAGGGTCACCCAAGCAATTCTTGACTAAGTCAAGACGTTAATTCTTAGAAATCAATTCTCAAGATCGGGGGTATCATACAGATTGCTGTCTATGCTAAAATGTGAGTCAAAGTTCTTGTATTGGCTAAATTGTAATAAAAAGATTATGCTTACAGTATGTAGATTCATAATACCACTACTGCCCTAAACCACCAGGCTGAGGTACTTTTCCTAAGAACCAAACCCATTTCCCAAATACAAACAACCCTTTCCCAAATACAGAAAGCGGTTTCGCAACACAGGTAGTCGTTTCCCAACTATTTCAAGGTCAAACCTCTAAGAAATCAATTTTCAAGGACAAAGGCTATCCATTGTTCGAATAATTCTTGGAGTCGGTCATAATTCCTAGAAATCACCTGTAGCGCTATCAAATAGATTGTTATCTAACTCAATGGCTAAAGTGTATTGGCATCAATTTTCAAGGTCATAAGTCCTAAAAATCAACTTGTAGGGATATCCCAATATACTTTCTCATTTTCAAGGCCATTGCGTACACATATTGCCTTCGTACATTCTTCAAGGCTACGTATGGTGATCCACTTATTCATTTATTAAGGAAAACCCGCAAGTGCATTAGGTCAAAGTCACGTACACTTTTCCTGCATATTCTTCATATAAGTAAAATCTTGCGACGCAAGGCTTTCAGCGAAGGCTGTTTCGGCGATCCCCATATATTGGAAGAATGGGTGTAAGAACTCGGCAATGTTCGGATAGGATCTATTATCTTCGGTAGTTGAAGAGTGGGGGTCGCCGAGACAGCCTTCGCTGAAAGCCTCGCGTTGCAAAATTTTACCTGTATGAAAGGTAGAATCCCCCATACCTTGAAAAGTCTATTTAATCCCTGACCTTGAGAATTGATTTACAAGAATTAACACCTTAGCTCAGCCAAAAATTGCTTGAACAGCGTGCCCTTGAGGAATATACGTAGGCAATGTGTATACCTTGAGCAAAACACAGAAAAGGTATAGCGGGAGAGTGGTCTAGGATCCGCCTAGCTATGTAGGCAACGTAAGCGACCTTGAAAAACCATAGACTGGGGGGAGATATTCCCATTTAATCTTGAAGAATATACGTAGATAATGAGAGCGACCTTGAAATACCATTGACTTCGACTCAGGGACATCAAAGTAGATCCCCATAGTAATTGAAAATAAACCTTGACCCTGAAGCGGGGTGCGCGCACATGCAAACAAACTTTAAGATATGCAATGAGAGTAACCTTGACCATTTCCTTCCACGTGACCTTGAAGAGGGGACGATTACCTTGAAGAATAGCGGGTAATGTTACCAACCTTGAGAACCAATCTATTAATTTTTCTAGTGCATTTTTCAAATCTAGTTACGTCAGTGGCCTTAACCTTGAGGAATATACTTCGATACAAGAAATGTTACCAACCTTGAAATCTAGTGACTTTTTTAGTAACTTTTTTCAAATCTAGTTACTTTTCTAGTGACAAAAGTGCGTTAGTACCCCCATAGTGTATCTACTAGTAGGATTTATCTGTACGTTGACGTAGAGATTTAACTTTATTGCGTTTGAATCAGTAAGCATTAAAGGTAAAAGTAGTCACAAAGACATACAAATAATTTTCCACTTAGATTTCCCTTTCCGAGTGCTTTTATCTTGATATTATAAATCTCAAGGGCTGTCCAAAACTATGTCGGTAGATAGAACAAGGTGTATTGGCATTATACCAATTCCAGAACATATACAACTTCAGAAAAGTAAATAAGTAGTCGGTAAGTGTAGCTTATATAATTGCGTTTTCATTTATCGACTCAACCATAACTATCTCTTAGTGAAATAAAATTGTATTATATTAATATACAATTCAGCTCCATGACAAATAGGTCTGCTGTGTTTCGAAATCCGAAGTTAACCCCTTAATAAAATAACGAAAAGGATTAATTACGTTTCTAGAGCAAATACATTAGTCGATGCTTATAAAAGTTACGAACTTTCACCATTCGCCTCTAATTAAATCAAAGATGGCTGTGACATGTTTTCCTTGACAAAACCGCGTAAAGCGTATGAAACCAATAAATGCAAATAATTACTTAATCTAATGAGGAATAAATATATAACCAACACAAGTCGATGGATTAAATAAAATCCAAAAAATATTTATAAATTCTCAGGAATTAAAATGTCACAATTTTAAAACAAATTCACGAGAACGCTCAAATTGACTTTGTATCGGTTATCACCAACTCCACAACAGTGACCTCAAGTCATACAAATAAACAAATCTACTCCAGAAAATTTGAAAGAGTTGTCCCGAAATGCGAGAACTATAGAAAAGATATTGATGGTTTAAATTCTAGATTTAGTAGAGATGATTGATTGATGAAATACTGTGTTCGCGAACTGCTAAAATTAGTTCTTGCCAATTTGGCAAACAAAGCTGCCAACTTTATTTTAAACGAGAAACTTAAAGTTCAAATAAGTGCTCTTAATACTTATGTGTAACTATGGATATAACTGCTACTTTGCTGGATCCCCTACTAAAGCCGTGCTTCGCAGAAGACGCTTACGAAGTTTACAGTTTTCAATTGAACATTTCATAAGGAAAAGATTAAACCAATTGATAGAACTGTTAGAGGGTGAAAAATCTGAGGTCAAATATTCAATTCCGTTAGCACTAGATTTATTGAATGATAATCAAGTGCCATGCAGCTTGGTTATTAAGATTTAGATACTTTAGATATGTAGTTATCTCGGATATCAGAAAAGCATTTTTGCAGATCACCTCAAATCTGTATAACAAATACTTTCATATTTATGGTACAGGATCAAATAAGAGTTTGTAGGCATTGCCCAATAGTTTGTTGATTAACTTGTAGGCCTGTCTTATTAGATGATGTTGCAATTTCTACAAGTTTGACCTTTATTCAATGCAAATATAGAATAGTTTCGTTGAAGTCAATAACCATACCCCGTTTAAAGTTATGAGCAACAACAATTGTTTATTGTCAGACCGATTCTTCTACAGTGTTAAGTTAGATTAATGAAACTAATGAAATTGGAAACTATTTAATAGAAATCGAGTTAAAGGAATTTAGAGACTTACAGAAAGCGAATCTTGGTATCATGTCCCAAACAACTTAAATAATGCAGATTTTCATTGCAGAGGTGGCTTACCTAAAAAGTAATAGAAACTAAATGGTGGAATGGGCTAAAGTGGTTATTAACATAGTCTATTGGCCAAGTCAATATTTTGTAATTGAAGAGAAGCAAAGAAGTGTAGTTTCCATGATAAACCATGCATTCCATAATAAGTTTTGTAATTGGTACATCTGAAAGACGATTTTGAAATTATCCGATTACAAACCAAGATTAGCGAAAGGGAAGGTATTCAATAATCCAAATACTTTACCATCGAAATATGTGATTGTGCAAAGACTTACTTTTGATCGAAGCGAATCTCTTATGGATTCGGAAGTACAGATCCTATACGATTACCAAAAAATAGAGTAAAACGGCCTGTAATTATTATGTGCAAAAGGTAAGAGCAAAATCTGGATACTAACTTTTACGTGCGCAATTTACAGAGTGGTGCACTTGGACATCATGAGTGAATTGTTTAATGAATCTATTTAACTTGATTTTTGTACATTCTCTGATAATTGTGGAAGATCCTGAGTGGTATTCAGTAACAAGGTGTCAAAAGCAATAGATTTTAGTGCATGGGTTCAATTGACTCATTTTCACTCTTCGACTCCTTCTATCGAAAATAACCAGACATAAATGTTCGTAAAAGTTTTAAAAATAATACCCCCTTTCAAAAAATTTTTTTCGAAATCTTCGAACGAGGTGCCCATGTCGAAAGGTTTTTGTGCGAAGTTTCACAAAAACAACTTTATAACGTCTTTCTATTCATCCTATCAAAATGAACCACAAAAAGTAGGTCGTCAGGGTTGACCAGTTTTAAAAGTAATCCAAAGAGATTGTCATAGCCGATCAATCAAATTTAAGTATAATCAAAAGATGTTTTTTTAAGGTTTTCGAACAAGGTGTCCAAAGGGATGGATTTTGGTGTAGAGGTCGACTTTTTGACACCCTTCCATTCTTTCGATTGAAAAGAACCAGAAATAAGTTAACGAATGTCGATAGATTTTCGAACGAAGTTTCATAAAATCAATTCTAGTGCTTTTCGACTCCTCCAATCAAAACGGTTTATTAAGGTCGACCAGTTTTAAAAGTTACAAAAGAAGATTGTCATAGTCAATCAATATTAAAAACAATCCAAATCCAAATATATATATATATATATATATATATATATATATATATTCAAAGTTTTCGAACGAGGTGACCAAACCGACGGATTCTGGTGCTGAGCACAAAGACGACTTTTTGGTACTCTTCCATTCCTTTCATTGAAAAAACAAAAAAAAGTTCGTGTATGTCGGTAAGTTTTAAAAATATACAAAAGGGTTGCCCTTAAAAAAATTTCGCGAGGTTCCATGTCGATAGATTTTGTTATGAAGTTTCATAAAATCAGAGCTATTATGTTTTTGGATTCCTATCATCAAAACGAACCATAAAAAATGAATCGCTAAGTGGATCAGTTATAAAAACAATCCAAAAATCTTCAAAGAGGAGCCCTTGTCAAAAATATTATCCTAAAATTATGGAACGGGGTGCCAAATCGATGTATTTAGATGAAGGGAATCACAAAATTGACTCATTGGCACGCTTAGACTATTTCCATCGACACGAACCAAAACTGAAAGTTCGTGAATGTCGATAAGTTTTAAAAATAATGCAATAGGTCCCCCTTTCAAAAATGTTTTTCAAAATCCTCGAGTGTGGTATTTTCGTCAATGGGTATTGGTGAGAAGTTTGATCAAATCAGCTCTATAGGGTTTTTCTGTTCCTTTCATCAAAACGAACCATAAAAAACGGATTGTTAAAGTCGACCAGTTTTAAAAACCATTCAAAAAAAGTTCGCCGTAGTCAATCAGTATTAAAGATAATCTACCCTTTCAAAAAATATTTTTTGAAAGGGTCCAAACCAATGGATTTTGGTTCAGGGGTTGACAAAACCGATTTTCTGGCACTCTTCCGTTCCTTCCATCGAAAGGAACCAGAAAGTTCATGAATATCGATAAGTTTTAAAAATAATACAATATCAGCTCTGTAGTGTTTTTCGATTCTTCTCATCAAAATGAATCGTAAAAATGAATCGTTAAGGTCGATCAGTTTTGAAAACGATCAGTCTAAATATAATCCAAACGGGACCATCTTTCAAAAAATCTTATTTTAAAAATTTCGAACGAGATGTCCAAATTAGTAGATTTTGGTGTAGGGGATGACAAAATTGACTTCTTGTCAATTTGCGGTTCGTTCGACCGAAAAGAACAAGAAATAAAAGTAAAAACTAAGGATTACCATTTGTGCTAAACTACGTTTTTTGATGCAATAAAGAATCAGTTGCGATAATTTTGGTAAAAATTGGTACTGGAACGCCTCAGCATCGTTTGTAACACTGCATAAACCATTTAGCAAAGGTAGCTGGTTTAAAGGTCGTTCTTTCTTGTGCAGGTATTGAATGCTTATTAGTACTTTTTAGAAATAAAGTTGGTGTCATACAAGAAATTTTTGGGGCAGCCTTATTTGTAGTTTTGCCCTCTACAGGAAAATAAATAAGCGAATAAAAATATCAATAAAAAAAGAATTTCCTCCAAATCATGGAGAATGCAGATAAAGAATATCACAAAGTCGCTGCCCACTAAGGCAAGAGTACAGCTGGTTTTTGCCACCTTTGTACCTTGAAGAAAAGGGTGGCTTGATTTTGATTGAAGTTGTAACCTTTTATACATAAAAATGCATGTCTGTATGTTTGTTTGAATTCCTAAACCATGCCTCCGATGAAACTTAGGTTGGTCGTACGCCAGTAAGATTTCTATATTATCAATTTTTGTATCTGAAAAAAAAAGGTGGGGGGGATGTTATCGATACCAGGGGTTAACCAATATTAATGAAACTTGGTACATAGGAGTTTTCGAATAGAGGAGCGTTTATGTGTTATCTTATCACCGGGAAAGGACTGAACCAATGTTAAACCAATTTTAATGAAATTTAGTGTATAAGAGCTTTTAGGTACGGGCAATGTTTTTCCGTTATCCATTTCTTTAAACAAGAGCGCTAGAATTGCTAATTGTCAATGAAATCAAACCAGAAAGGCTTTGTTGTCATTTTCCATAGTTTTTAGAACTAACAAATTACTAAATAACTTGAAAGTCTAGCATCAGATTTTAAAAACCTATTGGTTTATAAATTTAAAGACATACAAAATGAGGATTGTTGTTATGGTTACATGTCAACAAAAAATCAAACGTCATTTTCTTTAAAATTATTTTTCTTAAATTTGTGAAAAATGGGTGATTCCGAAGAAATTCTGACGCAACCTGATGTTAAAGAAGCAGCCATTAGCCATTATATCAGCAACATTTCAATTCTGTTACCAATCATACAACGTAATTACTCTAGTTTCTGTTGGAAAGTAAAAAAGACCGCAACGCGGGAAAACAAGTTTTCGGTGCATCGGGAGTAACCGGGAAATACCTATTTTAAAGCTATGAATACCAAAGATAAATAAATGTGATGTTGGTGTTAGCGTGGTATTCATCACACGGAGTTAAAATAATCCATTTTTTTTTATTTGCCCCCTAGATTTGGGAGTTATTTTTACAAAGTTGGTATAATATCTATCACTAACGTCAAAGTGGATTATTTTATTTTCACATGATTGATATATGTTGCCTTTTTTTAAGTATTAAAAATACTTCTATTATTATACAGCGATCCGTAGTTACTATTCATTTCAATTAAATTAATTTTGACATATAGTCATATTTGAGGTTGGTGAGAACCATCTAATACCAGCGTACTTTTGGTGTAATAATAAAACACCCAAAATTATATTAAAGATGCAATGTTTTTTTTTAATGTTGGTTAAACTATTTTTGTTTACATACCCATTTTTGTTATGTAACCGTGTTTATTCTTGCGTGTTTATGAGAGTTTAAAAAAATAGAAATCTAATATACTTAATGTTGTGTTTATTTTAAATAGAAATATAATCAAAAGGATTTTAATTAAAAACTGTATCAGGTTATGGCCTTGCACATCACCTTATTCATTTAAATTATTTACTTAGTAAATGTAAATTTTGGTGTACTTTGTGTTTTTGTTTGTCAACGTGGTTTTGAAAATATTTTTTAATACAAATTTCTAATAACACTAAAACATGGGACGCAGAGATTCGCTATTTCATAGTATCGAATTATTTGATGGCATTTCCAATTATAACAACTGGAAATATGCGGCACGTATGCATTTAATCCATCAAGATTTATGGCAATATATATTGAACCAGAATAGTGATTGGTGCTTATTACTGAAATGCTACGCATGTGAGTAGTCAACCACCATCATAGGAAGAATAATGTCTTAGCATCATGGTCAACCACGGTTCATTGACTCGGCCTGTACTAACCATATGACAGGCGTAAAAGATCACTAGATACATTTTACAAACATACCTAAATAGTAATCTTCGAGTTACAGTTGCCTATAATCAAAAATCAACAAGCAACGGTCAAGGTGATACCATGGTAAAAATTGATGATACAGAACGAATTATTACAGATATTATTTATGTGAAAGAACTTGGTCTGAACCTTCTTTCCGTCACTCATATGGTTAAAAAAGGACTGATGTTAGATATTGTTTCTTCAGGTGATACAAATAGCAAGGCACAAGAAATTCATCAATCACCGCCTAAAGTAACCGCAAATTACACAAATAATATAAGTAATCAAGAACTATGGCATCGTCGTTTACCCCAATTAAGTATGCAATGCGTGAACTTGCTAAAAACTAAAATGTCGAGTGGAATGAACAACAGTGGCGAGATTTCTCGTTGTATTTTTTACATAAAAACGGAAACAAAGTAGAACCCCCCCCCCCCCCCAAAAGAAATAAACTCGTGCAACAGACATTTTAGAACTAGAGAATTCGGATTTGTGTGGACCAATGAGTGTTCCATCTCATGGAGGAGCAGTTATATGCTTACTGTTGATTTGGCAAGACAGATATTTGCTAGTTTCTGAGTCATAAAAGTGAAGTTACTTCAATACAAAAATGAAGTTGCTAGTTGCAAATGAAACGGGTACACGATTAAAAACACTGCGCACGGACCGTGGTTCATAGATTTACAAAAAAATGTATCTGTTAATTTTCGTAGGTTATTTTATAGACTCCAAAGCATATGGACTCGTTGACCCCAAATTTCCCACAAAAATAATTATTTCTCGCAAAGTCATCTTTATTGAAGGGAAAATAGTTGAAGGGGGGGGGGGGCTTGAGAAACCATGTGAACTTTTTAATTATTCTGATTAATGTAATGAAAATGTCAATAATATTGATAATATCTCAAACGAAAATACATCTGAAAATTTGAAAACAAATGAAGAAGATCATGGTACAACTGAGCACAAGAACGTATCTAAAAATTTGGAAACAGATCAAGTAGAAAACATTGTTGGCTTAAGAGATAATGAAAATAAAAGATATTCAACACGAGCCAAAAAGAGAAAATATTTCTCTGATTATGCAGTGTATAATGTGGTGCTTCTGAGTCTTTAAAAAGAAAAATTATAGGAAGAAGTCATAAAGCAAGAATATCTCTCATTTAAAGAAAATGATGCATGAACACTTATTGATATAAGTGCCAAGGCCATTAAAAGTAAATGGGTTTTCAAGGTCAAAACAGATAGCAATAGAAACGTTAAACAATATAAAGCTCGATTGGTAGGGAAAGGGTTCACACAAAGATACGGAGTAGATTGTACAATGACTTTTTCCCCAGTAGTTCGTCACTCAATTATGAGAATGTTATTGGCTATTTCAGTAGAATTTAATTTAGAAATCGATTACATGGATATGTCAACAGTTTTTCAGAATGGTGAATTAAAATGAACTGTATACATACAGTAACCAGAGAACTTTGTTCCAGGGAAAAAAGGTAAGGTTTGCCTCCTAAAGCGCTCAATATACGGATACATATATAAAATAGTTTAGAGACATTCAATATGATTGAATGCAAGCCAGTAAATCTACTTATTCTTATCATGTATTGTTGTATCATGTATTTAGCAGTGACTAGTAGGCCTGATGTTTCTTATGCAGCAAGCGTACTAAGTCAATATAATACCTGCCATAATGAAACACAGTGAAAGCTGCTAAACGAGTGCTTAGATACGTAAAAGGTATAGTTGATTATTGCATTGTTTTTAAGAAGAATTGAGAAAATTTGATTGGGTTCGTGGATGCAGACTGGGGAAGCAGTGAAGATGATAGACGATCGTACAGTGGACATGTGTTTAAATTCGCCGGTGGTCGAATCAATTGGGAAAATCGAAAGCAGCTGAATACATGGCAATCAGCGACGGTACAAAAGAAGCAATATTCCTAAAACATTTATTAAATGAGTTGTTAGGTAATACCTACTCAATAACTATATTTAATGAGAACCAGTCTTCTCAAAAATTGACTGAAAATTGGATTCTCAACAATAGATCTAAACACATCGATATTCGCCATAATTTAATTAGGCAAGGCGTAGAAGATGGAACTATAAATTTGAACCAACCAACTGGAGACATGGTCGCGGATGCTCTACTAAACCTCTTCCTGGTTCCAGTCATAAACATTTACTTCCGATGTTAAATTTTAATTGAGGTCAAAATAATTAAAATTAAATTATTTGCCTTCTTGCATCAACGATTATGTTAACAGTACGATTATATGCAATAATAAATGCGCATTTCAATTCGATCATACATGGTTTCAAGGATTGTTTATCTAGTTATAAGATCTATGGTTCAGATCATAACATTTTTTTGCAGGTCAAAATAGAACTTTGGTATGACATATTAAATCAAAGTGAAACTTATACAAAGTAGAAAGTAGCTATTGAAATGTTATTTTTACTTTCGACGTTTTTACTTTCAAAATGTTCAATATCTATGTAGGCTTACAACGACATTTCGAATTTTATTATGACATATTGTCAAAATAAATTGTTGATAGTTCACTGTAATTTAATTTTCAATAAAATGGAAATCGACAACGAAAGTAACAGGAAATAATTATTCACATGAAATCAGTGAAGCTAAAGCCCACTTATTGTTGTAAATAAAGAGTATGAAATGGTGTATAATTTGTTCCAAAATGGCGAGATGATAAAATGTGTATTATAAATGAAGATGTCATTTCGTATTTAGTAGAAAATCTAAAATCTTAATACTCAACTTAGAATTACGATGCTTAAGTCCACTATTAACATTAAAATAATATGGATATAAGCCGATATCCCAAAGTTATCGCTTTTCTTAAAAGGAAATCGTAGGATACAAAGCAAAGAAATCAAGAGTTTTAAATAAAGAAGAAATAGATAAATTTTATCAGACGCTGATAATAATATTTACTTAACTAAAGGTAAATAAAATCAAATTTTTTCTTCTTCTTGAAGAATTTGTGTCATTTATATTTTAGGTTGCATTAATAATTGTTGGCAGGTGCTTGTCGGCGTGAGGAATTTTTGAAATGAGCTCAGATAATACAGAGGATAAAGAAACAATGCTAGTCATAAAATTCCTAATTTAAAACAAATATTGAAAGAACTTTTGTCGTCATTGGAGAAGATAGTATTTCTTTATACAGAAGATATTTGTCATTACGTCAACCCAACACACCATATCGTAGATTATTTGTATTTACAAAACGGCAAATGTACTTACAACCCATTGGTATTCACAGTTTTGGAAATATTGCTAAAATTGCCGAATATCTTAAATTGCCACACAAACAATACACCACTGTTTACGAAAGTTCAGCCACTTTATTAGTTGATGGCGTGAGTATCACAATTTAAAAGACACGATGTGAAATCAGAATGTGGCAGAAGGATACCTAGAAAATTCTTTAAGAAACAAAATTGACATAGCTTAAGATTCAAAATGGTGTAACGAAATTAATATCTCAAAGCTTAAAGTACTGCAACGTCTAATACTAATTTCAACACAGCCATTTGTTAATATTCCTAATACTATTAATATAAGTAATTGTTATAATTGTACAATTAATGTTCATAAGTAATATTTATAGTATCTATCCTATTATTTTTTAATATTTTATCTAATAAACGGCTGCAGAAAATATGTCTAGACTCGCTAGAAAGTGATTTTACGGGACTCGCAGCCTTCCAGGAAACTGCCACTCATCCCGTAAAATATCATTTCGGACTTGTACTAAATAGCTATTGTTAATAATCAATTTTTGTACATAATTAGCCAAAAAAACAATATAAGTGTCCCAACGATAGAGTAATAAGTTTTGCTTAACTAGAATTATTGTGTAAATATTGTATGGACCATGGGTAAGTAAAGTGTGCATTTTTTAAAATATGTGGAAGATTATTAATGTGTCGCCAGAAAACAGACTGAAAAAGTTAGATTATTTATAATAGATATCATCATATTTCGATTTTAATTTTTATATTCAAATACGTTAGTCCATATATATCAGTAAATTTAAATGTCATTAAAAAGATTGTGAAAGTTTTAGTTCTTGAGATATTGCGTTTAAAGATATATTTGGTCATTTTCGAGGTTGATAATGGGCAATTTTCCGTTATTTCACAATAAAAATTGATTATTTTGTGAAAATGATGATATTATACTAACGTATTAACCATATAATTTTAATTTTTCAACAGGGTTTTGTTAAACCATTAAATTTGAAAATTCTAGAATTAAAAAATACAGTTTTGTTAATTGCAAACCCTATATATTTTATTTCAATTTTATTCGGAATTAAAAATACTATCATTTATTGTCAAAATATCCTATATCTATCTTTGATAGTTTTCGAGTAATTTCGATTTTTCACACTAGCTACTTTATATTTCGATAACATTGCATTACATGGATCTATGGTAGCCATGGAAAATAATAATTTGCGTTACTAAGATACAAAGGTTTCTACTTGTCAAAATAAACACATATTAAATTTGTCGTTTTCGCATTTAACTTGTTATCAATTCTTGTATCAATTATGGATTATTCGACAAATGAATTAATTGATATTATATACGTGTTGGACGAGGCCGAAAAAAACCCTTTATTGGGACAACGAATCTACAAAATGAAATATACTGAACGTAGAATAACTACTACTGGTTGGTTGGAAAATTTGTTGGATAGATTTGATTCTAGCGGTAGTGTTAAATACTTCAAACGTAAAGTTGTTAATAAAAGGGCAGCTAATGAAGAAAAAGAACTTGAAATATTATTAAATATTTCATTTTGTAGATTCGTTGTGCCAATAAAGGGTTTTTTCAGCCTCGCCCAACACGTATATCATATCAATTAATTCATTTGTCGAATAATCCATAATTGATACAAGAATTGATAACAAGTTAAATGCGAAAACGACAAATTTAATATGTGTTTATTTTGACAAGTAGGAAACCTTTGTATCTTAGTAACGCAATTATTATTTTCCATGGCTACCAAGATCCATGCAATGCAATGTTATCGAAAATAAAGTAGCTAGTGCGAAAAATCGAAATTACTCGAAAACTATCAAAGATAGAT
The DNA here is from genome assembly GCA_036346205.1 of Vesta saturnalis. Taxonomy (NCBI): domain Eukaryota; kingdom Metazoa; phylum Arthropoda; class Insecta; order Coleoptera; family Lampyridae; genus Vesta; species Vesta saturnalis. Next base: position 907,118 of record JARFJB010001868.1, read on the forward strand.
ATAGGATATGTTTGGCAAAAATGATAGATATTTTAATCCCGAATAAAATGAAATAAAAATATATAGGGTGTGCAATTAAAAAAAACTGATTTTTTTTAATTTGAGAATTTTCAAATTTCAATGGTTATAACAAACACCCTGTTGAGAAAATTAGAAATACTACTCGGTCTAAACGTTAGTATAATATCACTCATTTTTCACACGAAATATCAATTTTTTTTATTGTGAAATAACGGAACAATTGCCCATTCTTCAACCCCACGAAAATGGCCATAATAATCTTTAAACGCGAATATCTCAAGAACTAAAAACTTTCAGCCAATATTTTGTATGACAAAATATGTTTGTATGGACACGTAGAATTAAAAACTAAAATCAAATACGGGGTGTTCTATTTAAAAAAATCATACTTTTTCACGTTCGGCTTTTCTGGCACACCCTGTATAACTTCCAATATTTAAAAAAAATGCACACTTCTTACCTCTACCCCATGGTCCATACAATATTTACACAAATAATTCTAGTTAAGCATAAACTTACTTTACTCTATCGTTGGGACACCCTGTACATTATTGTGTATTCATGCAAATTCTTTATGAATATCGTTAATCACTAATTATTCTGTTTTAGAATATCTAGCTTCAAGGAGTGTCTAAAAATTGCGGTTCGAACTATGTATCGATAATTAATTAGTAAAAATTACGTCAAACATTTGGATATTGTTATAACAGTAAAATATTTAGTAGAGAATGAATGACGTTTTCGTTAAGAATATTATATTGATTAGCTATTTAGCAGTTCGTCGAATTGTGCTTCAGATGATGATAAGCTTGACTTTTGAAATTGACAATTTGTGCAAAATTACAAGTACTTCCCGACTTTGTTACCTACTTATAACCTATTTTTTTCAAAAGTATAAATCAGTCCCTGACAATTAGAAAGTACTAGGTACTACATTTTATACTGAATATTATTTGCAAGAAAGTTGATAGGGTAACTCACAACTTACCGTGACTAAGAGCCAATGCTGGTGCGTAAACAGCAACACTAGTGTAAAGTACCATTTGCAGAATATACAGACCACTAGCCAAAAGACTCGTTTGCTTGTTAAATCTCATTTCCAAATACTCGTAACTACTTGTCAATCTTAGCTTCATAAAAATTGGCAAATAAAATTTAGATGTAATAGGAACAACCAAAATAAACGCAATCCAAATCATCCAAAATTGCGTACCGTGATTATACATTTCTGCTGGATTACCCAATAACTCAATTGCTGTGATGAAACTATAATTTAGCGAATGATACATTTATTAAATTATTCTTTATGTGCTTACCTTGCGGCTAAAGACATCGCCATGGGAAAAGTTCCCATTGAGCCACCGCCTAACAAAAAATCGCTGCTTGTTTTCTGTTTAGATCCAAAAAATCCGTAAAAAACACCAATTCCACACGATATCACTAACATTGCTACTAACACGGAATAATCTAGCCATCCAAATGCTTTTTTTAATGTGTTTTCTTCATGTACACATTCCCCTCGATTGATTAATTCTTCTGTATTGTTGTCTGCACAAAGAAATATAGTTAAGTCATGATATAAAAGATTATAATTATTTTGTTTGCCGGAATGCCAAAGAAAGTGGTTTAAACTAGATGTAACAGATTTCAAATACATCAGAGCGCTTAATTAATTAGAAGAGTAATAAATTATTACCTTCGTGGGGTCTGGCCGTTTGCGGTAAATGAGGGTAATCGTCTTCAAGGCGTGTAAAATCATTGCTACAAACGCTCCTTTGTAAAAAACTCAGTATTAGCATAAATTTAAAAGCTCAGTTTTCTTAAAGGTAACACCACACATTTTCATTTAAATAAATATAATAGTTGATGGAAGCGTTTCCGGTACCTACAATAAAAATTACAAAAGTAATTATCTACACAATTAAAATCGAAATTAATGAATATTGTACCCTTGAGAAAACTTACCTATGAAAATCTCTTAATCGACAACGTCCTAAAATAAGAAATGTTCGAAACTGTATTTGGATTATTTGATGGTTTGATCGGTTTCTGTATTGCATTCGCGTTATTAAAATTGCAAATAAAAAAATGAACAGTTGATATAAAGAGCACCAATTCACGCTATTCATACAAGATACACTAGTGAGTAAACATTAACCATTTCGCCTTATTAAGTAGGTTCCCTTAAATTAATGGGATTGGAAAAACTGGGTGGGGGAATAAACTGATTGAAAAAAGTATCACTATGACGCAAAATATTTACGTTTACGTATAAATCTGCGCCTATAACATCGATGCAAATTTGGCTTTCATTTACACACATTTTGGATACTAAATCATCATTAACTTCTTGTACCTAATAAAAAAATTAATACAAAAAAACTGCGAATTATGCAAGACAGTAAAAAAAATTTATGAATGAAACTTATATTAATTAGTTTCCCATGGATTTACAACATCGATAATTATAAAAAATTTTAAAAATATTGTTTAGGAATCCATGGTTATTGTGCGAAAAATTTTAATAACTGACAGAAGTTGTCATAATTTTTAGAAATACTTTTAATTACAAGTTGCATTTCTCTAAATTCCAGTTGATTAATATATATTATTTTCTACTCACATGATTAGTTCAAGTTTTATTTCCGTAATTAATTAGTTCACAATTGATTTTTTATGCTTGAAGCTTACATGTATTATTAACCCATTTTGAGTCATTTTTACTTCACAGAAATTTCAAAAGTGAAGTAACGTGGAATTTACAAATGTCAACTGTGACATAAAATTTTTGGGAAAATGTTGAATTGAAGATTAAGTAAATAGACAGTTATGTGTGATAAGAGTCAATCTTCTATTAAATATTAGTTACGTATAATGTTCATACTGAAGTTGCTTTGTAGCCAATGTTAGAATTGAGATTTCTTTAACGTATTCTCTAAACTTGAACTAAGTTCAATTACAAAAATTGTTTTTAAGGTAAAATTAATTATTACTGAGTGCCAAATTGAATAACTAATAATTAAGTAATATACTGAATATACTGTATATGTTTATATTTCAAAAAATTACCAAACAATTATATCAATAAAAACAGAATTTATTACATTAACATTATAACCTTCACCTTCGAATTTATAATAAGACTGGAAACTGCATTCAAATACGTATTATATCACTTCCATAAGTTTTGAGAATAACGCTCTATTAGTAATGTTCTCAAACTCGCTTCTGCTTCACCGAGTTGTAGGCCATGAAATCGTCAATGCTGACACTTAAATTTTTATCAGAACGTCGTTTGCTGTTAGAAATTTACATATCCTTCAATTCTATGCAGATCTGCAAGTGATTTATATGCATTATATTAATAACATGTTGCTTAGGGCAAGCAAGGCACGATGAGCCGTGAGGCAACTTCAAACACCCAAGTTTTATAGTAAATGATGGGCAACTTTGGGGCCATCCCTCTGTCATACAAAAAAACTATTCTTTACTCACCGTCAGGCCCGTTTTTCCGGCTAGGCCAGCGAGGCCATGGCCGCTTATACAAAAGGCCCGGTCATCTGTCTTAATTTTATTTTCAAAAGTTAACCATCTTGCACTAATTTTTTGTTGGGACCGACCCCGAACGCAGCGAGTATTGTATAAGTACACACAGATTCTCATAATCATAAAAAAGTCAATATTTATAATTTTATACAAACAAAATTAAAATATATTATAAGTTTTTGTTATGAACGAATAAGTTCAAAGGTACTCTAGCAAAGTACAAGTCGTAGTTTCAAATCCTACTCGAGGTAAACTTTTTATTTATGTATTTAATAAAATTAATAATAATTTTTAATTACCTTTGAACTTATTCGTTCATAACAAAAACTTATAATTTAATATTAGTCAAGTTGCCTTGGTGTGTGTGAATCCTTGCTATATTGCAGGCTCACATTCCATTAATGTGAGTAATTTGATTTTAATCTCATTATATTTAGAATTTACATCAGTTCTACATACATAAAAACAATATTTACATCGATTGGGGCTTGAACCTTGATGGCGCAGTTGGTTAGCGCGGTACTCTAGCAAAGTACAGGCCGTAGGTTCAAATTCTACTCGAAGTAAACTTTTTATTTATGTATTTAATAAAATTAATAATAATTTTTAATTACATATTTACCTTTGAACTTATTCGTTCATAACCGAAAACTTATAATAATTTAATATTAGTCAAGTTACTTTGGTATGTGTGAATCCTTGCGATATTGCAGGCTCACATTCTATTAATATAAGTAATTTAAATTTTATCTCATTATATTTAGAATTTACATCAGTTCTACATACATAAAAACAAAATTTACATCGATTGGGGCTTGAACATTGATGGCGCATATGGTTAGCGGGTACTCTAGCAAAGTACAGGTCGTAGGTTCAAATCCTACTCGAAGTAAACTTTTTATTTATGTATTTAATAAAATTAATAATTTTTAAAATTGAAATATTATTCTGCTTTATTTATGGTGCCTACATTATTTAGACCTTGTGCGCCGCGTCGCGCCGCGGTCAAGGCGTCAAAGGATTGATAACGTATTTGTGTGACGGGGATTACCCTTCAATAATGTTTATTTTTAAACCATTCGTCTCGTTGGTTGTTCCACTCGTTCCACGATTAGCATGAAGAAAAGTCTGTTTATTCTACACGACATAATACTGAATTTAGAGCACAGTTTAGTTTTAGAATCTCACAAATTACGTTCTCCATAAAACCGTGCATCATAATTGGGAAAAAACCACCGGATTTCAGGTAAAGCAATAAGTGATTAATTTATTTATTTCTTGAATGAGGAGTTATGCAGTTCGTGAGTAATGGCGTAATGCGCATAAAAATCAGATTAGTTATTAGTACCTAAAAGTATTGCTTAAAACATTGTGTATGTCAGTTGTACCATACAATAAAGTATCAAGTAATTTCATCCAATAGTCACCAAAATAATGATCATTCATAATTACTTGTTGAACTTGTAACTTTAGATGCTTGTAATTATTACGAAGCATCTTAACCTCAAGATCAAATTATATTTATATTTAAAATTCACATGTCTGTATATACAAAATTATATTTACTTCTTTCTACAACGTTTAGCGGTAGTGTAGTTTTGAAAAAAAAATGTTTTTTTGTAGTCGAGTAGTCTTATAATTGTCTCGTTGACAAACTAAAAATTGTTTATAATCTGTCATATTATGGCACGATTTTCATTACAGCACGATTTATCGTGCCATAAAGGCACCATGACAACAGCCAAGATAGAACACAAACAAAGCATATTTGTACTATACTGTATTAATATAAAATGTATCATTTGAATTTCAGGTAATTGTAGGTCCAGAACTTGAGCTCTTGACAATCGATTCACTTGTAGAAATACTGCAGGTTCCATCCGATGACCCAAGTCTTCGGGCAATTTTATTTTTATTTTCTAGCGAATCTGCCACATATCTCTCTGTTACTGCGTTACTTTTCAAATTGCCGTGTCTTTTAAGCACCCTAATATCGGCACCACTGTCTGCAAGAATTGTTGCAGAGGTCCTTCGGAATGAATGCCCCGTATACAGTTCAGCATTCGGTAACTCCAAGTACTTTGCAATATTCCTAGGAATCTGTCCAAATGTGTTGATTCCTACGGCGTTGCAGATGCATTTACCGTTATTATAAAACAAAAAAAACTTTTGAATTTTGCAACGCTTTGGCCGAAAATTTCTATACTTTTTGATCAGTTCAGTATAATCGATTCCTCCAGATTCATTCAAAATAGTAAACGTTCTTGGCCGATGGGTTTTGGTATCCTTAACATGAACAATCAAAACGGAGCCTTCCTCTACAACATCGTTTGTGCTTAAGTTATATAATTCTACTCTTCTACACGCCCCAAACAAACCAAAAATAACAACCACTTACAATCATATTAGTTTAACGACAGCAGCTTTGACATTATTGAAATCGTACCTTCAAAAGTAAATATTTTTCATTTGGCGCCTTTGTCAAAAACTCCGTTAATTGCTCTTTTGAAAATACTTGTGATTTTTCTGGTATGTAAGCAATCGAACGACTTTTTACGAAACCAATCAATTTTGGGAACTTGCCAATACCCACGTTATTTTTTATTCGCAGCATACATTTCAGCTTTGAATTAGTACACCATAAAGATTGTCTTAACCACGACGACAATTTTTCAAATTCTTTGTTGTGAGCGGTTTCAGAACTTCTGGGAACCAAACTAAGCTCTGCTTCTTCCGCTTTTTTACTAATTTCGTCTTTTAATGATGACGCTTCCATTTTTTATTGTAGTTTTTCGGGATTAAGTTGGATTTGTTGGACAAAACGCCATAGCAACTAGCCCACTTTGCAATTTTGTATTTTTCGTAGTTTTTTTAAGATGAAGATAAAAGTAAAATTTAACTGATGTTCCATTGCGTCTACTCGACTACAAAATAGCGTAAAACATTCGTTTATAATGTGCGATTACGATAGTCGTTTTTGTTATAACACTCCTATCATAATCGCTTACATTATAAACTATTGTTTTAATATACTAATTTTCTACTCCTATGCTTTAATTGGTTTATTAAATGTGCACGCCCTGTACTTTAATGATACCCATAATGATTCAAATGTTTCATAATGATACAAGTGTACAGCCAATAGAAATTCAAAATTACTACAATATCTGCTAACTATCAAATTTGCTGTGATTTTACAACCAATAGAAATGCAACATGAGCACAGTGTTCGCTAAATATCGAAGTGGCCATATGAGTATTTCTGACATATAAAATTAATTAATTGTGACAATTCTAAGCTCTTTGAGTAAAAGTTGTGAAAATGTGTACTTTCTTCAAATAAAAACCCCTCTAAAATGGACGACAGTGACAGTGAAATAGAAAACTTAACTCCACCAGAAATTACAGAACAAGCTACAATAGCTGCAAACAATTTATTACCCGCAAAATCGGCAAAAGCGTATGAAAAATGTTACTCCGAATTTATGGATTGGAGAAATACCAAGAACGTTAACAGCTTTTCGGAAAAATTGTTTATTTTGAAGAAGGGGCTAAAAAATTTAAATATTCAAGTTTATGGACACGATACTCAATTTTAAAATCTACGTTATCTCTTAAACATAAAGTGGATATATCCAAATACACTAAATTGCATGCTCTAATCAAAAGGAAATCTGAAGGGTATAAACCCAAAAAATCTAAAACGTTTTCTACGAATGAAATGAAACAATTTATTGGAAAAACCCCTGATGTTAAATATTTATTGGCAAAGGACAGTAAATCTAAATTTTGTTTGTACAGGAAAAATAGTGTTTCTTTCATAGGTGGTATGTATTTTTGGCATTAGGGGTGCTTGCAGAAGGAACGAGCTCCACAAATTGGAACTAAAAGATGTAAATGAAGATTTTAAATCAACGCTGTTAGTTACAATTAGGGACACAAAAACGAAAACAACAAGAAAATTTACAATAACAGGAAAGTATTATGAAACTTGCAAAAGTACATGTATCTTCGCCCTAAAAACTGTGTAACTACGTCATTTTTTATCAATTACATAAATGGGAAATGCACCGTAGGAATAAATAAATTTGGTGGGATAGGAAAAGAAATTGCTATCTACCTAAATCTTCCTGGTCCCAATTTATATACCGGACATTGCTTTCGTCGCACTTCTGCAACAATATTAGTTATGCTGGTGGTGACATCACCTCTTTAAAACGCCATGGTGGGTGGAAATCTACGGCAGTAGCCGAAAATTACTTTGAGGATTAGTTCAAAATAAAATCAATGTAGCCAATCAAATTTTAAATTCGATTGAATACAACGAAATCAACAATTCAATAAATGTTAATCCATTACATTCAACATCAGCAATGGCATCAACTAATGTTATCCCAAAAGTGCCGCAAATGCAATTTAATAATTGTACTATAGAAAATGTAATTATTAATCAAAAAGAATAGGTATTTGTAAAGTTTTGTTTCTTTTTTGTCAAAGTTTATTTTTTGCTATTTTTGTAATAAACGTTTTTTAATAAAAGTTAGAACTGTTCAAAATAAAGTACATACCTACCTAGTTATTTTTTTTATTAAGAGATTGTAGAAAAAATAGTGTATGCAACTCGTATTAATGGCTATTAAATGCTCGTTGCATAATATACTATTATGTGATATATAAAGTAAAACGTACAAAAGGGAAATTAACTCAACAATCAATACAAAACGTCAAAATGGGGAATGTCAGACTATTATATAAGGTGTCGACATACGATTATCACAGTCGCATATATTAACACGACATTAAAAATTAAATATTTTAATTATTCATTTTCATTGTTATAGAATAGAGAATCCCACTTAAATTCTTATAAACACAAATCAGGTTGGGAGAAGAAGAAGTTAAAGTTAAAAAAAGAATTAGACAACAAAAAAACAACGCGATTTTATGAAAACATTCATACTCTCATCAACAGCAACAGCAAGTACAAAGAGCGTAACAACCGAACATTTAGATATGGAAATTGATAATAGTAGATATACAATGATGAAAATATCAATAAACAAATAAATAAACGAGTCAATGAAGAAGCATTTTCAGACGAGTTACGTGATGTAGATGTACAGGGTGATTCATTTATCATGGGAAATGCGATTTTGCTCGAAAACGGTTGAAGGAAAATTAGTTCTGTAAAAAGCACGTTATTTCGGCACCACTCCTCTCGAAGTTAAGGTAGAAATTTTTCTAAAATATGAAACCGACGCTGGGCGCTGCGACGCTTCGACATTTTTTTTCCCCGAACCATACCTTTTTTATTGAATATTTTAAAAGGCCGGTCAATTCTAAGAATTTTTTCTTATACGCATTTTTTCTATTCCTGACCGTTAGAAAGTTATAATATAAGCTAGTTTGTATAAATACTTTTTATTTTATTTTGCCACCATAATGTTCTTTATACGCCTCCAAATGCGGGCGTAATGTGGTCTTTATAGCACGGAAATGTCATTGATGCTAAGCAGCATGATTGACAGCAAACACATGACATGATATATAATAGCAATATCACAGTATCTTAGTAACAACAAATTAGCCTACTGTCGACTGTATTTCACTGCATTTGCATTTAAAAACTTGCCGAAAATACTAAATCTTTTTAATATTTTGTTCCAGTTTCATGGTGCAAAATAAAATAAAACATTATGTACCACGGCATAATTGTAGATTATGGTCTCAGAATAAAACCCTCGCTTCGCGTCGGGCTTTTAATATTCCCTCGTGCCATAATCTTCTGATTATGCCCTTAATACATAAATATCTATTATTTTATTTTGCCACCATAATGCTCTTTATACGCCCCCAAATGCGGGCGTAATGTGGTCTTTATAGCACGGAAATGTCATTGTTGCTAAGCAGCATGATTGACAGCAAACACATGACATGATATGTGGCGTTTTCACCTTCCATTTTAGAATGCAAATTATTTACAAACAAACAGTACCTTAGCAACAATTTAGCAATATCACAGTATCTTAGTAACAACAAATTAGCCTACTGTCGACTTTATTTCACTGAATTTGCATTTAAAAACTTGCCGAAAATACTGAATCTTTTTAAAATTTTGTTCCAGTTTCATGGTGCAAAATAAAATAAAACATTGTATGTACCACGGGCATAATTAGATTATGGCTCAGAATATAAAGCCCTCCGCTTCGCGTCAGGCTTTTAACATTCCCTCGAGCCATAATCTTCTGATTATGCCCTTAAGACATAAATATCTATTTCTTAACTTTTTAGCCAATTTTATAAAATAAGCGTTTTTTTCTTTTACATAAAGTAACTATTGGAAAACAATCTGCAATAAATAACACTCAATCTGGATCATAAATTTATTAATTTTCACTCATAACAACAAATTCGAATAAGCAGCAAAAAACGAATAAACTAAATTAAAAATTAATCAAACTACTTTAATAGATGTTCTATATAGCCGCCATTATTTTCAGAAACACATCCCAAAACGCCTTCGTACTTCTTTTTTTGTCACACTTTTCATCATCTCGCCGCTTATTCCATTACATGCATTTTGGATTTTTTGTATGAGATGCTCCATGTTGTTCGATTCTGTTTTGTAAACTTCTTGCTTGAGATTTCCCCAAAGAAAAAAATCCAGTGGTGTTAAATCTGGTGATCTTGGTGGAAATTTTAAAGGGCCTCTAGTTCTTATCCATCTATCCTCAAATTCAGTGTCTAAATAATTTTTTACAATTGCAGCATTATGGCAAGGTGCACCATCTAATTGAAGTCACATATTTCTTCTAATTTGAAGTGGCACATTTTCTAACAGCTCCGGAAGCTGATTTTGCACGGAATCCAAATACATTTGCCCTGTTAAGCTGCCTTCACAAAAATATGGGCCAACTAAATGACGACCTACTAAACCGCACCACACATTTATGCCAAAATAGCCTTGCCTTTGACGGGATTTAATTTTGTGAGGGTTTTCGTCAGACCACTAGTGCGTATTCCTCCTATTAGGTTGCCCGTGGCTTATGAAATGACTTTCATCGGTCCATAAAATGTGTGAATATAAATTAGGATCCTCATCCAACGCTACCAAAAACTGACAAATAAAATTCTCTCGACGATCAAAATCCCTTATAGATAATTTTTGTGGGTAAGATAATTTGTAAGCGTGATATTTATTGCTCTTTAAAACTCGCTGAATTACGCTATATTTTAAATTTAGATTCCTTGATGCTTCTCTTATTGATGCATCTGGACCTGTTTCAAAGTAATTAAAATTCCAGCAATATTTTGATCTGTAGTAATAGTTTTTCTTTTGGATTTCTTACCTGCAAATGATGATTAAACAGCATAAAATGAAAAAAATAAATTATTTTATATAGAATACATGAAAATGCTTCAGGATTTTTTCTTAAATTAGTTTCTAGCCTTGAAAATATTTTGCACTCTGGAAGAATGCGTTCTGGGTATCTTTCGGCATATAATCTTCTTGGCGCCAAAGAATTTTTCCCTGCCTCTCCATATACCAATAACATATCAACTTTTTCATTATGTGCAAACATTTTTAAGTTAAGTATTTAAAGATTTGATTACCGTAGTAACAACAAGTAAACTGACAAACTGACAGTTCAAAGAGAAGAAGAAAATAATGCATATTTATATTCCATGACCTACTATTTTTTATTTAGGTAAATATCGAAAAATGTGATAGAATAATACGTAGTGTTTGGGTAACATTGTAAAAAGGATGACAAAAATTGAAGTAAAAAGGCATTTTACTTTAAGTTTTGAAAACAACGAGTAAGTATAATAAAACATGGCGGTTTAATTAATTATAATTTTTGTTTTAACCTCTCCGCGGTTTTAACCCATTCGTGCATATGATCCGATAAATCGGAGGTCGTGTTTATAGAACCCTGCCTTCACTTAAACCTAACATCGCTTTTGTAACAGGTGTTTATGGCAGGTGTAACCTTCTTATTTGTTTCGTTTTTACAGTTTACTAAATAACTAAAATAAGTTAAAAGTTTACTAAAAGCAACACGGATCCATCATTTTATTCACTGAGACGGCGAGGGTACGTATTTTTCATTTTATTTAAATTTTTTGACAATGTAGACCTCAAAATTAATTAAATTTGTCTGTGTAGTAAACCACTTGACAAGATCCAGTAGTAATCTGCTCATAAATTTACAATATTTTGTAAATATGGGCGCATAAAATTCAGATCCGATATATCGGATTGTATACTTTATGGCCAACTGTTTCCATAGGCGAGCGATCAAAGGAGAGGATTTGGATAGTGCAATAGATATCTTTGCCGCACCACTCAAGGAAGGGGACGATACCGACTGTGATTCGGATACAAGCGATCATGATGGTGCAGGAAGCTTAAATCACCTGGGACCGAGGATGTTAACCGCCGAGTGTGAATACATAATAATAGGGACACATAATGATAACTATAAATCTAGTGAAGTAGAACCAACCTCTACATTCGTTTTGCCTGGCCAATGCAGTTCAAGTTGTTGACAAAATGGACCATTTGGTAGCCAATTATCGAACTAGAGTGAGGCAACGGAAATGGTGGTGGCCCATATTTTGTTACTTGTTAGATGTTACAGTAACCGATGCGAGGCGATACGGATATGTCCTACAGGAAAAGATTGTGATTCTTTGATGAGTTTTCGAAGAAACCTAGCAAACTGTCTCCTCATAAGATATGCTACTTCGTCGATGAAAGGAAAAATAATACAGAATCCAGTAAACGATGTTTGTTACGATGGTCGAGATCACTGGGCGGACTATGCAAATACCGAAAGACTGTGTAGATATTGTGACGGTAAGAGCAAATTTATTTGCTACAAGTGCCAAGTCGGACTGCATCCAAAACATTATTTGAAAAATTATCAACATTTTAATTTTTTTATATAATTGGTTTGTATATAATCCGATATATCGGACTGCGTGTATTTTTTTTTCTCTTGTAAGAATTTTTTTTTGTAATAAAATATGTCAGAAATCGTAGAAATAACATTATTTTTACTCACGCTAAACCTTGTGCACTAAAGGGTTAAGTTAGGTATTTTGTTCGATTTTGTGTGTTTTTATGAGTGAAAATTAATAAATTTAAGATCCAGATTGAGTGTTATTTATTGCAGATTGTTTTTCAATAGTTACTTTATTTAAAAGAATCAACAAAAAACGCTTATTTTATAAAATTGGCTAAAAAGTTAAGAAAAAAGTATTTATACAAGCTAGCTTATAACTTTCTAACGGTTAGGAATAGAAAAAAATGCGTATAAGAAAAAATTCATAGAATTGACCGGCATTTTAAAATATCCAATAAAAAAGGTATAGTTCTGGGGAAAAAGATTTCGAAGCGTCGCAGTGCCCAACGTCGGTTTCATATTTTAAAAAAATTTCTGCCTTAACTTCGAGAGGAGCGGTGCCGAAATAACGTGCTTTTTACAGAACTAATTTTCCTCCAACCGTTTTCGAGAAAATCGCATTTCCCATGATAAATGAATCACCCTGTACATACTACAAATGTAATTGAAGCAAATATTTTACCGTATTCCAGACATAGCACACTGGCCTTCGAAAATTACAAATGACATGCAAGAGTATTTTATACAAAATCCTCCTAACCAAATTATTGGACATTTCGATACTTCAAGGAAATTATACAAAGAAGGTGATACTACTCGATACCGGCAAATCATGACTCTGTATTTAACAAACAAAGAAATAATGAATAGAGATTGGTTGATTTATTCATCATCTCAAAAATTATATTGTTATGTATGCAAACCTTTTGAAAAAACGACTAATAGCTTAACAGACGGATTTGATGACTGGAAAAATGTACAGGTTCGCATATCAGAACACGAACATTCTAAAGAGCACATGACTTCAACGTGCACATTTGTTATCCGGTCTCGAATTGAAAGTAAAATTGATACCAGCAAGACATGGGTTAGCATTCCGACGTGACCATGAACAACGTATTTTCTAAACATAATGGCAACTATTTAGGATCTTTGAAATACCTTAGTGAGTTTGACACTTTTATTGCAAAGCATCTTGAAAAATATGGTAATCCTGGAAAGGGAAAAATCAGTTATATTTCAGCTACAATGTGTGATGAATTTATAATTCTCAGTATTCATCAATGAAATAAAGCAGGCGAAGTATTTTTCACTCACTGTTGATTCTACTCCTGATATATCTCACGTAGATCAATTAACACTCATTATAAGATATTTACTTCCAAGTGGTGATATTGTAGAAAGATTTCTGGAGTTCATTCCAATTTTTTCGCACACTGGTAAAAATTTAGAAACTGTGATCGTTAAAACAATAGAATCTTTGAGATTGGACTTGAAGTATTACAGGGGGCAAAGTTATGACAATGCTGCAAATATGTCGGGCCAGTCAAAGACTACAGAGTAGGATCAAACAACATAGTTCTGCTGCAGAATACATCCCTTGTTCAAGTCATACGCTTAATTTAATAGGCAACAGTGCTCCCGAATGTTGCTTGGCATCAACATTTTTTTTGATCTGATTGAAAATATATATGTTTTTTTGTCTGTATCTACACATCGTTGGGCTGTCTCAGAAAAAATTTTTGAAAATACATCTCATTTAACAGTCAAAATATTATCAACTACAAGATGGTCATCTCGACTTGACGCTATACGAACACTTAAAAACAGGTTTTATGAAAATTAAAAAAGCTCTTAGTAATTTGTCTAATGCTCATTCACAAAACAAAATTGCGCAAATAGAAGCAAAGAATGTGGTACACTGGCACATAAAATGAATTCACTTGAGTTCGCCATATTTGTTGTAATATGGGATAAAATTTTAGCTCGTTTTAATGCATCATCTTTGTCATTTCAAGATCCTAGTGCTACTTTAAATATTACACAAGATATATATATATATATATATATATATATATATATATATATATATATATATATATATATATATATATATATATATATATATATATATATATATATATATATATATATATATATATATATATATATATATATATATATATATATATATATATATATATACATCCTGCGTTAGAAAAATTTATAAATAATTTAAGAAATAGTTTCGAAGAATGCCAAAAGAGACTTTATTATTCGCGGGTAATAAAGAATACAATACTAATACTACAAAAGGTCAATTAAAAGAAAACATTTTACAGGAGAAGAAGTATATTTAAAAGAACGAGATCATTTTCGTATACAAATATTTTTGTTATTTATGATACGATCATTAGTCAAATACAAATACGTTCGGAATCATATAGAAACATATACAAAATTTTCAATGTTTTTTGAATTTGATTCGTATTTAAACAATGTCGTTGAATTAAATGAACTAAAGTTAATTTACAAAATAGATATTTCGGTAATAGATATAGACGATGAAATGAAACATTTTCTATATTTGGCCAAATCAATGAAAAAAACAAATATAAATGAAATGTTTAAATTAACAAGAGAAAATAATATATCTAGACATTTCCGAATTTTATTAAAAATATTTCTAACGATGCCAATTAGCAATGTTAGCGGCGAAAGAAGCTTTTCTGCTCTCAAAAGGGACAAAAATTATTTACGGAGCAGTTTATCTCAACAAAAGTTGTCGGCATTATTTTTGCTTTACATTGAAAGCGATAGTGTGCAAAAATTAGACTGTAACGACATTATCGATGAATTCGCTTCGGTAAAATGAATATTTAATTTTTAGGTTTTTATATTTGTATTGAAACTTTCATTGTGCCTTTTTGTATAATGTCGATTTATGCTGACAAAAAATAACAACTAAATAAGAAATAAGAATTTTTTTGAACCGTTTAGTGTTTAATTCAGTTTATATTGTTTTTTGTGATATAATAAGGTTTATAAGGTACAATTTATATTTATTGCTTATGTATAAAAAGGTGTTTACCAGTTTACCTTTACCATAAATAAATAAAGATTAAAATTTTACGGAAAACATACTTTTGTTTATTTTTTATAATCTAAAGAACATTGTAAATCTTTAATAACATTATAAATTTATCAGGAAATTTATATTTCAAACGAACTCGCATTCGGCATTATAGAATTTATGTACCTACAACCTACTTAAAATGTAATTCTAGCAAAATTAAATATAGCAACAATGAATAATCAAGCTTAAAAATTAGGCGTCAAAATCGATGAAAGCTTATGTTGCATTTTTATAGATTTGATTCACTTCTGGAAGGGCACCCCTTCCAGAAGTGAAGTCATCCGTTAAATGCTCATGGCTTTGGGTCCGTACAATGCATAAGAAGGCATTGCTCACCGTTCTGTATCCACAGACTTTATTTCAGTGTATTCATAAAGTGATATATATATATATATATATATATATATATATATATACACAGTGTGTCCCCGGATAGGTGAAACGACTCTTGTAAAAGATAAAAAATTTTCGATATAAAATTTCATTGTTTGGGGTTCAGCCCTGCTTAGTTAAAGACTAATTTCTGGCATAATTTTAGTTTTCTAAAATCATGTATGCCTTGGATCTTTTCAAAAATTTGATTTTTGGTTCTAGTAAACTGCCTTTGTTAGTGAAGATATAACAAAATTTGATTAACAAAAGTTGTTTAGAATCATGAAAGAGGCCTACTTCCAGAATTTCAAGCACCTAGGCCAACGTTGATGTTTTGGCAATTTACAATAATTTTTATCTGATAGGTTAATATCCTTTACCCCCGGATAGGTGATAAGACTTTTGCAAAGCAAAAAATTCTAAATAAACAAAATAAATAAAAAAATTTCTTTAACACAGTTTATTACTATGAATATTAAAAGATAACACTTAAATTATTAGCTATTACAAGTTACTGGCTCAACACTGATAAGTTATAATGAAATAGTGAGTTAATATTCAGATTAAAAATAAGGCTCTACTAAGCCTCCTCCTAAATTCGCACAGTTTTCAATACGATTCCGGAATTCTCCAAAAGCTGCCTGTATTTGTTCTCTAGGGATTGATCGAACTGTAACTGTTATTCTGCGTTTTAATATTTCAGTGTCATTCGGAATGTGTTCTTTGTAAACTATTTGTTTTACCCATCCCCATACAAAAAAAATTCATTATCGATAGGTCTGGAGATCTAGCCGGCCAAGATGTCACGCTCATTCTCCCGAACCATCTTTCAACAAACTGATTATTAAGCCAATCAGTAATCATTTGTATGGAATGGGCAGGGCAGCCATCTTGTTGAAAGTAATGCGAACGTCGAATATTGAATGGAAGTTCGTCAACAAAACTTTGAAGAATTTGTAAGTAAGTTTGCTGATTTAATCTTCCTTCAATAAAAAGGATCCAATAATTCCTAACTCGTATAAGACGGCACACCAAACATTTAGTTTTCCAAAATACTGCCTTCTTGAGTTAAACTACATAATGGGGATTGACTCTGCTCCAATATCGACAGTTTTGCGAAGATGGAACACCATTTGTTGTGAAAGTACATTCCTCAGAAAAAAAATTATTAGTTTATGGAAATTTCTGTTTTCTAAAATTAGCTCCTCTAAAGACAAACAGAACTGCAATCGCCTTGCTTAAACACCTTCTTCCAAAGTGTGGCAAAATTTGGCTTTATATGGATAAATTTTGTTAGTTTTATAAATTCTCTGTAAATGTGTTTTACTTATGTTTGTATTTACGCTTCGATTTCTTAGAGACATTTTAAGATATGCATCTACGGAATTTAAAGCAGCTAAAGTATCTGCATCAGTTTCATCGTAAGCTTTTTTCTCTCTTCTTATAGTGAACGCTTCCTGTTGTGAGAAATCTCTTGATTAAACGCCAAGCAGTAACTTTGTTAATTGCAGTATTTGGATATTTTCATTAAATAAAGCAATAGCCATATTTATCGATCTTTCACCGATTCCGTAACACTGAATCAAGTAAACTTTTCATCTAATGTTAACATTGTCTTTAAAATATGTTTCAATTTAATACAGAAGTGTTTGATTGATAAGATTGACAGATAAGTTTTGTTATGGGGACAATTTGTTTTTCCGTAGCAATCTTTGTTACAAATACATTTCTTTAGTATAGGAATCGACATAACAGAAGATATGAGAGATTTTGATTCAAAAAAACTATACTCTGCAGAAAAATATTTGTTAGTAGTACAGAAAGGAATACGATTAATGAAAGTTATTCAGAATCATAAAAAGTGCTATTTCCAAAATTGTAACGACCTACACCGACTTTGATGTGTTGATAATTATTAATATTATTTTTATTTGATAGTTTAATTTTCTTACACATATTGTTTTATTTGACAAAGATTGCATAAACCAAGTATTTGAGCTGATTTCAAAGAAATGCAGATGAAAATATGTTAAAATTGCCAAAACATCAAGTAGGACTCTTTCATGATTCTAAACAACTTTGTTATATCTTCACTAACAAAGGCAGTTTACTAGAACCAAAATTAAATTTTGAAAAGATCCAAGGCATACATGATTTCAGAAAACTAAAATTATACCAGAAATTAATCTTTAACTAAGCAGGGCTGAACCCCAAACAATGAAATTTTATATCGAAAATTTTTATCTTTTACAATAGTCGTTTCACCCATCCGGGGACACACTGTATATATATATATATATATATATATATATATATATATATATATATATATATATATATTATTATGTATTTAAAATTAACTTTTAGTACATACAGTAAAGATTAACTCGAGAGGACTAGAACCCACGACCTCCACTTGCCCCTCGATAGCTCAGATGGAAGAGCCCCACTCTACCAAGTGGAGGTCGTGGGTTCAAGTCCCACTCGAGTTAATCTTTTACTGTATGTACTTTAAAAGTTAATTTTAAATACAATACAATTAATGATTATTAAATTGAACTTCTGTTCGTTCACTAAACCAATGTCTATATATATATATATATATATATATATATATATATATATATATATATATATATCACATTATAATTAGTATCTAAATAGCGATAAGAGAAGTTTTTTGGTCAGACAAGCCTGTAATTTAGAACCAGAAAAAAAGTGTTCCCTTGCGTTTAATGAATATACTCGTATTTTATATATTCATGCGTAAATGACATCAAAAATGTGAATTTATGATAGAGATCTATTTATGTATTATAAGTGTTTTGTTACTGCGGTCTTATATTAGTTCTGTTGATCGGTCTATTTCGACAATTTTTCTTTTGATTCCTCGACGTTTCGGAAGCAAATTCTGCTTCGTTCTGAGAATGATTGGTTTCGGACTGAAGTAGACTTTACATTCTGATTTTTTCCAAACCACTTTACTACTGAGCCACTGAGAAATCATATATATATATATATATATATATATATATATATATATATATATATATATATATATATATATATATACACAGGGTGTCTGTGTATTACACCGACAACGCTTAACTGTAGATTCAGGGGATAAAATAAACACGATTTAGCGAAAAAAGTTTAGTAAAAGTTTTTAGTTTTAGAGATATAAGCGACGAAAGTTACCGTAAAATAATGGTTTATGGCCGACTGTAGGTCATGGCCTCCAAGATTTTTACGACTATGATGTCATAGTATCATTCAACTTTTCCTATCGACAGAGTCATAACAATTGAAAGTCGTCATTTAATAGAACATTAGTTTTTCAAGAAAAAAAAGCCCCCTTGCAAATTTTCGCTAAAGTTAGCAATTTTTGAGAAAAAACTGTTTTTTGAAATCCTGCAAATCTTTAAATCGGAATGGCTATTAGAGCGATGTTTCGTTATTTCGGCAGAATTCCCATTTTTAATTAAAAAAATTGTTAAATTTTGGTAAGTTTGTCGTTAAAATCTGAAGAAGCATTGCAAAAAGACTAAAAACCACTGTGGTAGATAATGTATAAAGGTTTTAACTTTTGTTTTATTAATACAGCTGACGAAACTTACGGTGCATAGTACATAAGTGGCTTAAAATTAAAGTATTTAATTAAGAAGAAAAATAACAACTGTCCTAGATAATAGTAGAAAAATAAATCTTTATTTCAACATATGTTCGAAATGTTTACCCTCAGAACATAAACAAGCCTGAGCTCGTCGTAACAAACTTGTGCGAATAGTACGTAGTATCGTAGGATTTTGCCGAATTTCTTCTGAAGCAGCTACTATTCTTTGCCATAAATCGTTGCGGTTCCGAACAGATTGACGTAAACTTTTTCTTTTAAATCTCCCCATAGATAAAAGTCCATTGGGGTATGGTCAGGAGACCTGGGTTTATATATTATACCAATATTTAAAAAAAATACAAAGCAATTCATTTTATCCAATAAATAAAATCTTAATTTGATCATTTTTAGTAATCATTTTAATATTAAAATGAATTGGAGGGAAACCAGTTAAAGATCCATTTTTATTTTTAATTTTAACTTCATTATATTTTTTACTTTTTTCCAATTACATACTTAATATCAAAACTATGAGATAAAATTATATTTAATTAAGTTAATGAACTTGTTTAAGTATATATTTTGAAAATATAATAAAGAGCTTATACGCTTTTTAACTTTACTATAATTAATTAACTAAATAATTTGGATAAAAATATATAATTCGGGACTTGCAAAAATACTGATTTTCAATTATCGTTGACAGTGACAACTAAATGTGTCATTGATACTAGCCTACTCAGAAGACGCATGTATGGCATCATCGCTTTTAGTGTGTTGTGTATTCTCACAGCACGTGAACTGATTGTACTGCCTTTGCTTTACTTATTATGTCAGACCCGTGATAATATATATATATATATATATATATATATATATATAATAGGTGTTCAGCGAGGAATGGACAGTGCAATATCTCGAGAGCGGATGAAGATTTTAAATTATGAAAATATTTTTGTAAATATCTTCCAAGGGCGCACATTTGTTGGCATAAAGATTTGAATCAACGCCCATCACCGCCAGGTGGCGCTATCTCATTTCAATTTTTTAAACGCAATGCCCTATTTTTTATTTCATTTTTGGATTCTATGACATATTTGTGATGACTTTTATTAAGATTCCTACCAACCTATCTTTCGTAGTTTCTGAGAAAAAAAATAATTTTTGGAATTTTAGCACAAAAACGTAATTTCAGGAAGTGCTCATAACATTTGAGTGATACAGACATAATAGCAAATTTTATACCAAATGAAAGATAAAGATTGTTCTTCCACAAAATAATGCAGATAACGCCGAAATAATGCGATACGCTGTACACTAAATTGTAAGGGGACCAACTTATCACAGTCGTTGATTAAGAATCATGTGAAACATTTATCATGCCATGAAAACAAACGCGTAATGAAGTGTCTGTCAAGTTTCTGTCAGTTTACAGTTTCAGTTTTGAAAATCGTCTGTGAATTTTCAAATTCCATAATTATGTTTACGTTTTCTAACGCAGAATATTTTGATATGGTAATAATTTATGGTGAATGTAGAAAAAATGCAAGGGCTGCACAAGTATTGTATGCTGCCAGGTTTCCCGATCGACGCCATCCCGGAAAAAATACATTTGTTCGTGTAGCAAATATTTTGAGGGGAACCGGTCATTTTCCTCACCGTAAGTGCGAGAATCGCACAAAGACCGCAACAGATGAAGCACCATAAATTATTACCATATCAAAATATTCTGCGTTAGAAAACGTAAACATAATTATGGAATTTGAAGATGCACAGACGATTTTCAAAACTGAAACTGTAAACTGACAGAAACTTGACAGACACTTCATTACGCGTTTGTTTTCATGGCATGATAAATGTTTCACATGATTCTTAATCAACGACTGTGATAAGTTGGTCTCCCTTACAATTTAGTGTACAGCGTATCGCATTATTTCGGCATTATCTGCATTATTTTTGTGGAAGAACAATCGTTTATCTTTCATTTGGTATAAAATTTGCTATTTTGTCTGTATCACTCAAATGTTATGAGCACTTCCTGAAATTACGTTTTTGAGCTAAAATTCCAAAAAGTATTTTTTTTCTCAGAAACTACAAGAGATAGGTTGGTAGGAGTCTTAATAAAAGTCATCACAAATATGTCATAGAATCTAAAAATGAAATAAAAAATAGGGCATTGCATTTAAAAAATTGAAGTGAGATAGCGCCACCTGGCGGTGATGGGCGTTGATTCAAATCTTTGTGCCAAAAAATGTGCGCCCTTGGAAGATATTTACAAAAAATATTTTCATAATTTAAAAATCTTCATCCGCTCTCGAGATATTGCATTGTCCCATTCCCTCGCTGAACACGCTGTATATATATACAGGGTGTGGCGCGAGGAGTTTTGATTAAAAGTGATGGCGGATAGTTATGTTAAAAATCTGAAATTACGAAGCTGTAGGTTTTGGATGACGCTGAGTTCAAATATAATATTGTCCTGAATGTGGCACTTCCGGTTATGCCGGAAGTAGACGTCAACTTTGTTATTTTAAATGGAACCTAATATTTTTTATTTTATTTTCGAATTCTACATAAAATTCTAGATGAAATTTGTGTACAATGCTCTATACCAAAAATGAAGTATTTTCGAGATATATCCATTTCTTTAAAAATTTTGAAAAAATCCTAGTCCACATTGAATAAAGATGTCTCCATTAATAACAAAACTAGTGACGTGAAATTGTAACCAATAAACAACAAGCGCTTGCCCGTTAACTCCATATATCCATCTCATTGATATGTCATACAGAGTGTTTTAAACTTAGCTGCCAACATGCACCATTTAAATAATTTATAAGTTGCTTACTTTAAACAGAACACCCTGTATTTTATTACATTTTACGCTGTATTTTTTTAAGCCAATTCGTTTGGTATCAGTATTCCCTATACCTAAATCCAACCACTTTTGAGATATTTCATTATCTCAGTTAAAACATAACACTTAATTATTTCAACATTAGTAATGGGTAGGCCATGATTTCCATTATTTAAGGTGATATTTTGTTATTTTTTCATAAATTATTAATTCTGAAAAGTAACCAATAGCCTGAAAGGATTATTAATTGTGGATATCATTAAAAACGTTGACTAGGTATTTTGTATTAATTTAATTAGATAACTTACAAACAGAAATAAATAAATGTGATATTAAACAAAAATCGACCTACGACGTCTGCCGATCGCGAAATAGACGCGACGATATTACCGGGCGAAACAAACGCGGATAGCGAACAAATTTATGAACTCCCAGTTGAGGAGGCAGCGTAGAACGCTTACACAGAGGACGAACGCGTTAGCTGGACATACCGCCTACGTAAACCCGAACTCCGAGGGGAGTTAGCAAAGTTCGGTTTGTCCGTAGAAGGCAACCAAGCAGAATTACGCCGTCGCCTTAGCCAGTACATCCGAAGTGGGACTCGTCCACCAACCGTGATCACTACTACTGTCCCGTTTATACCGGTAACCACATCAAGCATAACATCGATTTTAATGCAACCGCCGGTTACGACTCATCCGCTGACCGCGCTAACAACGGTTTATTGCACCATAACGCATGCGTCGGTATCGACACTACCGCATACGGTTTGATCAATGCCAAAGCCAATTCAACCGCCGGCATTTCAACATCCGTCGGTATCGCAACAATCGCTATTGCAACAACAGCCGCCACCTCTACCACCACCGAGAATCGAAACACGGGGAAGGAGCGTCGAGTTTGACGCTACCAACGATCCAGTCTCGTTCTTAGAACGAATGGAGGAAATCACCGAACGGTACGATATCTCCCTGAATGATTTAATCGTAGTTTTACCGGACTTAGTTACCGGTAACGCGCTGTCCTGGTACCGCAACAACAAATAACGCTGGCAGGACTGGAACACGTTCTTGGACGATTTCCATAACTGTTTTCTTCCGATTGACTACCATATCAACCTGGAAGCCGAAATCAGCCGCCGCGTACATAAGCGCAACGAAGCGGTAGTGACATTCATTAACGAGTTGCAAACCCTAATCCGGGGACTTGGCCACCTGTCTGCCGAGCAAGAGTTATACTGGTTACACCGCAATTTATTACCGGAATACCGCATGTACGTACGCCCGATTTCCAGTCTCCGAGTTGATACAAATAGTGCGCAATCACGAACTTTAAATGGAGATTACAAACTCACGACGTTTTGCGGTTTCCGTTCAGAACGCCCAACGACCTACAAATTACACGCGCACGCCCGAATCTCCGACAAACAGGCCCCATTTTTCCAGACCGCAACACTTCACAAATAGTGCACCTCAGCTTGAGGCCCCCCAAATCGCCAAAGTTTTGGCAGGCCAACGTACAATACTCCGTCAACTAGGGCACCAGATAATAACCGGCAGATCCCACAACGATCTGCCCCCGTTTCAACTCCGATACCACCACTTCATATGAGTAGACCGCCGCTTCAAAGGCCGACTCGACCACCACCCACTCCACCGCGTCGTACTGACGCATCCGTCCGACCTAACCAAAGGGAAGCGGCAAGCGCCCCTTCTACCGACACCGCCCTGAATGCTGGAGGTGTGACCAGAGAGGTCATTACCGTACCCAGTGCCGTAATCGTTCAGTACTTTTCTGTTCCCGTTGTGGCAGTCGTGACATTTTGCCACGTGACTCTCCAAGCGACCGGCTGGGAAACGACCAGTGAGAAGATTCCGCTGGGAGGCCTGAAGCTCTCTCCCACAACCGCCTCCACCGCTAACGACCCCCGCCCATTTGTTACCGTTTATATCGCCGAACAACCCTTTACAGCGTTAGTTGATACTGGATCCGCTATTACCTTTGTTGGTGACAAACCTGCTTCTTTATTGGCCGACTCGACCCAACTTCCGAAGTACACCTAAGCAACCGGTATCACTAACCAGTCCGTTATTATTCGGAAAGCCTTCTATTCAACCATTAAAATCTTGGGTACCGAAATCCGGCATTTAATAAATCATGCTCCGTCGCAATGTTACGACGTGCTCTTGGGGATAGACTTTTTAGCAAGGACTAGTTTTCATTTTAATATGAAATCCGGAAACCTTTTCCTTGAAAACCGACTTATCCCTAAGACCACAAAACCAACACCGACGGGTAACGACTGTCACGCTATCACCCCTTTTCCAGCTATTGAAGAAAACCAGCTGCACAGATTCCTAAATACCGAACTCCCGAGATTCCAAACAATACAAGGCACTACCGATTTGGTAGAACATGATATCCGTCTCACTACCCTTATTCCCATCAAGCAACGATACCGTCCCCTCAACCCGAAAATGCAAAACCTCGTAAACGAAGAGGTCGACCGTATAATAAATAAAAATATAATTGAACCCGCGGACTGCCCGTGGAGTTCACCGATCGTCATCGCAAAAAAAAAGATGGCAAAGCACGCTTTTGCATCGACTTTCGAAAAATTAATGAAATATCGATACATAAATGTACGTAAATGTACGTAAGTGCCGGAGTATCGTAAGTGTACGTAAGTGCCTGGAAAGAGCAAATGCTTAAGCTTTAAAATATAAGGAATTGAAAAATAACTTACCACCAAAATTCTGATGGCACCAAAAATAAAAATTAAGTAAAAACCATTATAACAATGACTTCTGCTTCAACATTCAGCAGCAAGTGAAGTAAAAAATAGAGGCTTTCAGAAACGCTTCTGTAAATGCCCCCCCTCAAGAGGTGACACACATTGCGCGAAATACAGTGATCGGAGTCCAATTTTTAAAAGAAAGGGAACTATAACTATTTATATAATATTACACCCAAAATATATGTTCTATGAAATGCAATTTAAGTTGCCTTTCTCAATTTTACATGTAAATAATTAAAAACTCCTCTAATTTTACGCCAAATAAATTAATGATCTTAGATTAACGTATTTTTTAATACAACCACAAAAAAGGTTGTTACACGCATTATAGGCTTTAAAATGGAATCGTACGCTTTTGCGTACCTGGACGATATTATTGTGTTGGGGGAAACTTTCGACGAACACAGCAAATTTAAAGAAGTGTTTCGCAGGCTAAGAGCAACTAACCTCCGTATAAACCCGGTCAGTCAGTTTTGCCGTAAGGCATTAAAATATTTGGGTAACGTCGTCAGTGACGGCGGAATACAAACAGACCCTGGCAAAGTTGCTGCTATCATCGAAATGCCCCCACACAACGTTCGAAATCTACGAAGGTTCCTAAGGATGTCATCCTGGTACCGCCGTTTTATCCCGAACTTTTCTAAAACCGTACTGCCTCTAACTAAGCTCTTCCACAAAGACGTTCGCTGGAAATGGTCAAACGAGCAGACTACTGCTTTCGAACAATTAAAGACCGCTTTAGTTAATTCCCCCGTACTTACCTGCCCGAATTTCAATGTTCCCTTTGCCTTTCAAACCGATGCATCCCAAAGTGGGTTAGGTGCTGCCCTAACTCAAACCATCAATGGCGAAGATCATGCAATTGCGTATGCCAGTCGAACGTTGAGCTCCTCGGAACGCAATTATTCGGTAACGGAAAAAGAATGCCTTGCCATAGTTTTCGGCATTGAAAAAATAAGGCTATATCTCGAGGGATATCGCTTTACAGTTATAACCGACCATCAATCTCTAACCTGGCTCCATTCCACAAAAGTCCAGCTGGCCGCCTTACAAGGTAGAGTATTTTCCTGCAATAATTTGACTTCGAAATTAAATACCGAAAGGGGGTGATGAACCGTGTGGCCGATGCTTTATCCTGTGACTCGCTCTCTACTACCGAAAATGAAATCTTTGCTATAGAGCTCCACGAGTGCAATTGGTGTACTCAAAAACTGTATGAAGTTACACATCATCCCGACCGATTACTGTATCAGAGAAGGCCGACTTTACCGCCATTTACATAGAAATGAATTAAAGGGCGAAATAATTACCGACCCCTGGAAACTTTGTGTGGCTAAACTGCACCACCCCCGTGTTTTCAAGGAGAATCACGATTCTCTCACTGCTGGTCATTTAGGTGTCACTAAAACCACCAACCGTATTCTAGAACGGTATTATTTGCAGGAATGGTCAGAGACATCACCACATATGTCCGAAACTGTCCACTCTGCCAAAAGTACAAAGTGTCACAACAGAAAACCGCGGGTCAGATGCAACAGTATCCGAACCGTTTACCTTGGGACATAGTTAGCTCCGACATCATAGGACCACTACCCCGATCATTCTTATCTAGCCGTTTTTCAAGACCGTTTTACAAAGTGGGTAGTTGCCAAACCTTTAAGGAAAGCTACAGCCACTACCATCTCAGAAGCTTTATGCGCCGATGTTATTACCAAGTTCGGTACACCACGTGTGGTACTAACCGATAATGGCCAACAGTATGATAGTCGTGCTTTCAATCACTTGCTATCAGAACTCGGCATCCATCACCGTTATACCCCGCTGTACACTCCGCAAGCGAACCCCGTAGAAAGGGCGAACCGCACGCTGAAAACCATGATCGCCCAGTTTTGCGATAACAATCACCGCGATTGGGACCGTCACCTTCCCGCCCCGCCCTAACTTTCGCGATGAACACGGCCGTACAGGAATCGATCAGATTTACTTCCGCTTTCTTGAATTTCGGTCGCGAACTGGAACTTCCGGGAACCTTGCGACGCAAAACCAACCCGTCACCAAACTCTGGCGAGATAAACGCCGAAGACATTAGGTCAATTAGAAGACATATTTCAATTGGTACGGCACAATTTAGGCCGCGCATACACTAAACAAGAAGGCCACTACAATCTACGACGTCGCGAATGGAAACCGCACCTGGGAGACCGTGTCCTACGTAAGGAACATCCGTTATGCGCAGAAATACTCCGGACCGTATATAATTACTAAGGTCCTGTCCCCTGTTGTCCATAACTTAAAACAACCACAAATTAATCCGGATACACGTCAAGGACCTAAAGCCCTACCGCTGCGATGGGAACTAACCGACCGCCTCGTTAACGTTTATTTAAATTACCGCCGACACCGAGGTACCAACAGAAAAAGCTACACTTTTTCTTCCGAAGAACGAGGGGTGTGTAACCATTTAAAATAAACCCTTACTTGTGACCAATTGTTATTTATGTGACCGCCCGGTATTTTTATAATTTCAAAAAATTAATTTGGTGAATAAATTCTTACACAATAGCTTAGATACAGTTTTATTAATTAAAAAAAGCAAGATGCAGTGATTTTACTTTAAATGATTTTCATTATAATTATATAATTCAGAATTTTAATATATAAACATTTCTCATTCCACATAAAAATATTCCATGTTCAAAGACAAGTTTCATTATCAATTTCACAAACGTGATATTTTATTGCAATTGACATTCATGCAGTATTAATGTAAGAATATACAAGTTTGTTTGATAGTGACCGGAAATTTCCTTAATTATATTATATATAATTAATCACCGTTTTTTACTTTGCCACCGCTCTTCGTTACAGGTAAGTCTAATTATTACCGTACAATTAATAACGCACTTGTTAAATATTATAATCATATTAACACTTTTAGTTTAGTTAAAATTACGTTTGAAAATATTCCGTGATAAGCCATTTTATCAACTATTGTTTATTATAAAAATTCAGAATATTAATTAAATTTCTACCCGTTTGCTTATCGGTACTCAATTTTATTTTAAATCATGGTGTGAAAGATTAATTTTATTAAAATCGTTTTTTCCTTAATTGTCTGTTGCAAACTTAAATATAATATCATCCTTACCGCCTAATTAATTATTGTACATAATTAGAATTGATTTATCATTTGCATATAGTCTAGTTAGTTTAATTTACAAATTTACTTTTGGACCTGAGTCATTGATTTGGAGAATTATCACCGATTAATATATGATTCTTTAAATTTTTTATGATTTTTTTATGATAAATTTGATTTTTGGTTTTGGTTAATTTTCCGCTGCCGTATTTATTTAGTTAGAATATCTTTTTTGTTAGCCATGTGGTGAGCTTTTTTAAATAAATTACATTTATTTTCATTTTGTGAGTAATTTTGTTACGCTATGAGAAGTTCTTTATTCATGACCGTTTAATAATAACATTTTCTTTTATCAGCAATTATCTTTAATTTTCTATTAATAAATAACGTTCTCTTCCCTCCGTTTTGCATTACCGAGTTGATTACTTTTTTTAAAACTGTTTAAATCTCAACTCGCCGTCCGTTTGCCGCATAATATCTGATTACAACGGCACCGATTTAAATCTTCAGAAACCCTGGTAGACCGACATCTTCACTGACGCTACTTGGACCGCTTTTACCTCTTTAATTCTCCGCGAAGAGGAATCTAGGCCTCTATATCACCATTTACCTAGATTGGCGCTCGAGTAACCCGTTTATTCCGCGATAGTCCAACCGCAGTTCACCGCCCGCCCTCTCAGACAATTTTGATAACAACTGACCGTCCACCGAAGGTAAAAGCGTTATAATACATTTAATGCGAACTGCTCTTGAAAATGCGTTTTACAATTTCATGTGGATTTTCTTCCGCCCATATGTGGTTTGTTATGAAAATTTGCAATAGAATTTAGTGAAAAATTAGCTTCGTCGGCAAACAAAATTTTACAATCAAAATTGGTGTCTCCTGCTAGCCGATTAAGGTATCACTGACCGAAATTCATCCTTAAGGGAAATCTCGGACAAGGTGCGTCTGTACCCTTTGAATGTGAATGAGGGTATAGCAGATAATCACGCAGGATACACCAAACAACTTAATGACTAATATGTAAATGTTCAGAGATTTTTCTGGTGCTAGTATCTGCGTGTTCTTCTGTTTCATTTAGAACAGCTTCTTCGATCTGTGGTGTTCTAACAGTACGTGGTCTACTAGAATCGTTGGTAGCCTTCTTAAACGTTCCAGTTTCTGCAAGACGCCTATGAATATTTGAGAATATTCGATGACTTTGTTGGGATAGCGCTCAATGTACAACCTTAATGGTTTTCTTGCATTTACATTCGCAAGGCCATAAATGAAGTGCATCTCAGCCATTCCAGAGTTCGTAAAATTTGCCTTTGTTGCGAGATTACAACGAGTATTTAAAATACTTTTACACCTTACAGTTTACAACTTAAACCATTAATTTGTAAATGTGCACACAAGTTATGATTTTAAATGCGAACTGTTACAATTAATAAAAACAAGGGATTATCCAAATAAAGCTAAAGCCTACTAGACAATTTTAAATATTTTAATTTCATCTAGCGAATTATAGAACATAGTTTTTATTTTTTTTTCGATTACGGACGAAAAACTAAAAGAGACCAAAAAGTTTCTAATAAATCAGAAAAATTATTTTGCATTTTAGAATCTACCAGTGGCGCACCGCAAAAAAGTTCAGCGTAACTTACGTCCCCAATTTGAGCTAAATATCTTGAAAACTGCACCAACTATAAAGAAAAAACTAAAAAAAATTGAAACCTCAAAACACTGCAGTTCAGTAACGAAGCGATTGTTTGTATGTTTATATAAACTTTTAGACATGAAACAAGCCAAAGAATTACTCCTTCCGTATGTATATGATATTTAGAAACACCCTGTATATATATATATATATATATATATATATATATATATATATATATATATATATATATATATATATATATATATATATAATATTTAAAACGGTTGATTTAAAGTCAGTAAAATAAACTATGATAGAAAAACACATATTTCGATATCGGTTGATATATACGTCAGTGACACCCTAAATGACAAATTACATATACCTACTTAAACTTTCTTGGAATAATGTCATATATTGATGAAAGATTGTTCAGGTCTTTTTTAAATTGCACGTATTTTTTCATTAATATTGATATATAGCATTTCCAATAATAAACGATTCTCATAATTTTGTTCAATGCATACAATTTCAGCTTTCTCATAATCAAAACTGTGTCTACAATCAATCGTATACCTGGTCAAAGCAGTACTTTTTGGTTTCACTCTTATATCTGATCTATGTTGAATTAAATGATTCTTTAAAGGTTGCATGGAAGTACTAATATAAATGTTTTGACAATTGCCACGTGGGATTTTGTAAATGGTATTTGTTATTTGTTCTTTAGGCACTGAAGAATTTTAAATATTATTATAAACCAGTCAAATAGCAGATTATACATACACACACACGCACGCACGCACGCACGCACGCACGCACGCACGCACGCACGCACGCACGCACGCACCACACACACACACACACACACACACACACACACACACACACACACACACACACACACACACACACACACACACACACACACACACACACACACACACACACACACACACACACACACACACACACACACACACACACACCACACACACACACACACACACACACACACACACACACACACACAATATATATATATATATATATATATATATATATATATATATATATATATATATATATATATATATATATTGAAATGTTTAGATAAGAGTAAGACAAGGATCGGACAGTATTAACTAGCAATTTCTTTAAAAAAAAGGGTGATTTCAAGCATGATACATGCACGAGACACTTAATTGATGTAATTTGGTTCACGATGGGTAGAAAGTGGATATGTTTTGGGTAAAACAATCTGAATAACATTTATACATTTTGATTTAATCATAAAAAGCATTGTGCTACTTGCGAAAATGTCAGGAATGTTAAATAAACCTATTTCCGTAAATTCAAATCAGTACTTTAGTTTGTTTCGGTAAATTTCAATTTTTAGAAAGTATTTTGGCATGTGATTATTTTACAGGTGGTGTACACATAGTGTAAGGATAGATTTATATTAGGGATATTGTATAAGTAGTTTAGAATGCAGGAAATTTGGTAAAATTTAGAAAAGGGTTATAATATGAAATTAATATGATCATTTCTCACATATTTTTGGAAGCGATTGTGTGACAAACATAGTGATGCAATCTAAATATTAAGAACAGTGCATAGAACATAATCACACAAATACATTTACATGTAGATACATTTTTATAATAAAATTTCAAGAAAGTGTGTTTAACGATATGACTTCTTAATATGACATTAAATTATACAATGCAAGCGAAAAGAACAATAAATCTAATAAAGACAGTTATTACAAATAGTTTGGATAACATTTTGAGGTACATGAACATTTTTAAATGTAAGTTATTTGTAATTTTAAAATTAAGTTTGGTTATGTTTCAAATTTTATGTTTTTTCACAAATTTGTAGTTTTTAGAGTAGATTAGGATTAAATAGTATTATTAAAGTGATTAATAGGAGGTCTTCCTCACTTTTACATAATAATATAAAGTGTACAAAGCATTTCAGCGCAAAAAGTATGAAATGGGATTAAGTATATCACTTTACTAGCTAAACATAAAATTTCTTTTAAAATTAAGATTTCGGACTTTAAAAATGTGTTTTCTTATGCTAAATTTTATCAGGATTACATATATGTAAGTATTTTAAGTCTAGTTTATAAGATTAATTAGATATAAGCAAATTTAAATTAAAATAGGTCATTTTGCATAATAGTTAATAGAACCATATCTTGTGGGATATCTATTTATGCGTAAAATTACACAGATTTCATTTCTGTCATTAAAATTTAAATCCGTAATTGTATAAGGAAGTTATCGCTAAAATTATAGTTTAGTTAAGTTTTCAAATTATTTCGACCAATCAGAAACATGGTTACATATTTAGATTTGCTTAGAAAAAATTGAAGTTACGGTAACCAACAAAAGGGTATAAAAGGAATCGCCCTTGATCAGCACTCTCTCTATAATTTTGCCAGTTGTTTGAGTAGTTTGAAAATAGTGTAGTGATTTTTGTGTTTCAATGAAGCCGTAAAGTGGATAAATATTACCAGTTACTGAAGCAAAGTGAACATCAAACCCGAGGGCCAGTCTGCAGCTTGTGGGTGAATGGTAGCAGTCAACTTTATACATAAAGATCTTTGATTATATTGGAAAGTACCTGCATCTATTTGGAACCACCTGTGTGAAGACATCTATTTGAATTTTGGAACATTCATATGTGAGTTACTTTTTATTATAACCCTGTCTTTTGTATTTTATTTGTTGTGTTGATTTCCTGCAAATATTATTTGTTATATGTATAGGTGTATATTTTTAAATAATACTTGCGTAAACACCTGCAAAAGAAGCAAAATTTTAAATTATTTCCAAATTTTAAATTTCTTGTATCCAATTAAAATCACAAACATAATTTCAACAAGTCATTGTTTGACAGTTTTGACATCTTCAAAAATTGTATTCAGTAACCTTATTACGCATGCGTTAGTGTATAAATATTATCCAGGTACTTTTCTCATATAAGATAATTTTTATGTGCAATCCACATTTATACTTTCAAACCAAATATTATTTTCCACTAAATCCTGAACCCTATCCCCACTCTGAGATAAGAGCTAGTCCGGTGCATAAGTATTCAATTATAATTATATTAATATCATTATTTAATACCCTCACATATTATAATATCCCCATATTTGAGATAAATATAAGTATTTAAATATATGTTATACCACATATAAACATTACAATATATATATATATATATATATATATATATATAAATAGGCAAACGAACAAAACTTAAATGTTTCCCAAACTAGCACCAGTTTTATTTAAGCTTTACTCGATGTCTATGTTTTCTGGGAAATTACCCTCATCATGAAAGGTAGCAAATCTTTAACATAACCTCATAAAGGAAACTAGACCGACCCCCCCCTAACGACCAATTGCCATCACTTCCATTTTGTTTAAATTCATGGCGAAACCAATCAATCACCAATTACTTTGCTCCTTGAATCTAACAAACCTTATACTGACCACCAATATGGCTTTAGGCAGAGCCCTTCATCAGGTGATCTTATTACATGTGACCCAAGTTTGGAACAATAAATAATAAATAAATGGAAACAGCTTTAGTCGCTTCAAAGGCATTGACCAAGCTTGATATAAGTGTTTGCTTTATATTCCCATACACTATACAAAATATAGTAAAGGGAAGGTATTACGATCATGAAAAATTCGATCTCACGATTTTGACACATCTTCACGTAAACGTGACCTTGAACGTAAACATGAACGTAAACGTGAACGTGAACTTGAACGTGAACGTGATCGAAGACGTGAACGTGAACGTAAACGTGAATGTGAAGGTAAGCGGGAACGTCAACGTGTATGTGAACGTGAACGTAAACGTGAACGTGAACGTGAACGTGAACGTGAACGTGAACGTGAATGTTAACGTGAATGTGAACGTGAACTGAACGTGAACGTAAACGTGAACGTGAAGGTAAGCGTGAACGTCAACGTGTACGTAAACGTGAACGTGAACGTAAACGTGAACGTGAACGTACACGTGAACGTGATCGTTAACGTGACCGTGAACGTGAACGTGAACGAGCACGAGAACGTGATCGTTAACGTGACCGTGAACGTGAACGAGCACGAGAACGTGAACATGAAGGTGAACGTGAACGTGAAAGCGAACGTGAACGTGAACGAGAACGTAGACGTAGGCTTAAACGCTGACGTAGACGTAGACGTAGACGTAGACGTAGACGGAGACGTAGACGTAGAGGTAGACGTATATGTAGGATTAAACGCAGACGTCGACGTAGACGTAGACGTAGGAGTAGCCGTAGACGTGTAAATGTAATGTAAATGTAAATGTAAACGTAAACGTAAACGTAAACGTAAACGTAAACGTAAACGTAAACGTAAACGTAAACGTAAACGTAAACGTAAACGTAAACGTAAACAACGTAAACGTAAACGTAAACGTAAACGTAAACGTAAACGTAAACGTAAACGTAAACGTAAACGTAAACGTAAACGTAAACGTAAACGTAAACGTAAACGTAAACGTAAACGTAAACGTAAACGTAAACGTAAACGTAAACGTAAACGTAAACGTAACACACACACATACACACAAACACACACTCACATCTTAACCAAGGCTTACCACACACGCGCGCGCATACGCACAAGCATACGCACACACACACACACAAACACACATACACAGACACAAACACACACACACACACTCACATCTTAACCAAGGCTTACCACACACGCGCGCGCGTGCGCACAAGCATACGCACACACACACACACACACACACACACACACACACAACTAACACACACACACGAACGCACTCGCACACCCACACGCACACATACAAGAATACGCACGCGCACAAGCACACGCGCACGCACACGTACACATACGCATACACGTTCACCCACACGCACGAGCGCACGCACACGCACACGCATACATAGACGCACAAGCCTACGCGCAGTCACTGCACACCCAGATACACACATGCAAATTCACGCAAACACACACACACACACACACACACACACACTCACACGACACACACACACACACACACACGCACACACACACACACACTCACACACTACACACAACACACACACACTACACACACACACACACGCGCTACGCAAACACACACACAAACACACACAACATCACACACGACACAACACACACACACACACCACACTAAAACACACAACGCACCCGCCAACACACCACACACACACACACACACACACACACACACACACGACACACACTGCACACCACACACGCAACATACAAGAATACGCACGCACAGCACA